>OVBJ01000497.1:0-53255 GCA_900406535.1 Noccaea bulbosa | reverse complement strand
AATATTTAGTTCAACCAAAAAATGAGAGAAGAAAATATAGTATTTAAGAAATGTAATTAATATGATATATTTTTAAAACATGAAAAGAATAATAATCTTTTCATAATTAAATGGNATTTTTGAAAATTCAAATTACAACTTGTAGTAGAAAAATCTATTTTTTATTAGTATATATATGATGTGATAAATTATTATTTTTTACAATATTTAGTTCAACCAAAAAATGAGAGAAGAAAATATAGTATTTAAGAAATGTAATTAATATGATATATTTTTAAAACATGAAAAGAATAATAATCTTTTCATAATTAAATGGTTAATTATGTATTAATATTGATATAACATATTCTCTAACCAAATTAATTTCAGTGGCATAAAATGTAATTAGTCTAGTAATCATTGTCTTAATTAAAATTTACCCTAAGAATGAACCTATTGATAACACATCAGCATGACATTTTTGTTAATATCACATGATACAAATTTTTTTTTTTATATTTGACTTCTTTTTAGTATATTAGAGATCTGTTCATGAACCTGAAAAGGTAATTAAATACTTCAATTCAAACAAAAAATGGGTTGAAATTGTAACATTTACGGAGTTTTGGGCTTTTTATGTAATGTTTCCTAAAAGTTAAAACTCAGTTTGGGTTGGATCTCATCTGAGCAAAAGTAGACAGAAGAGGATCGTCGCCAGCCGTCAGTCAAACTCAAAGCAAAACGATTCATAGATCTCAAAGTCTCTCTCTCTCTCGCTGAAAATTAGGGTTTGCTTTCCCCATTTGTTGTAGTCAATTATCGAGGGGAAGAAAAAGGGAGATCGGGAATCGAGAAATCGGGAAACTTGAGAAGTCAAAAAGGCAAATGCGATTTGAAGAGTGAGTTTCAGAGTTGTTAATTCCAATGTCTTGGGCTGCTCCTGATGATATCTTCTTCTCCACTTCCCTTGCTGCCTACTTAGACAGTAACTCTCTCTCTCTCTCACCCTCTGTCTTATAGATTCACCAATCTGTAAAACATGATTATGATTTTGATCGCCAATGGTTGATGACTTGATGGAGGAGATGTTACCTTCTTCTACATGATTCAACAATCTCTTAGTCGTTTGATTTTATTTTATATTCTTTTTTGTTGGCAGAGAAACTTCTTGTCTTGCTTCGTGATGGTCGGAAACTGATGGGTCTACTTCGGTCCTTTGATCAATTCGGTACTTGTTGTGTTCCTTCTCTTCTACTAGATAAATCCAGAATCTCTGAAAAACGGTTTCTTCAAGTGGTTTATATATATATTTTTTTTGGGTTGTCTTGAAGCTAATGCTGTTTTAGAAGAAGCTTATGAAAGAGTCATCGTGGGTGATCTCTACTGTGATATTCCGTTAGGTCTATACATAATCCGTGGAGAGAATGTTGTCTTGATCGGTGAACTGGTAATACTAAAACTAAACAAACCCAATTCCTCTTTTTTGCATTTTGAAACGAAGTTTCCACCTTTAAAGTTTTGTTTTTTTTTTTTTTTTCCAATTATTCTTAGGACATTGAAAAGGAAGAGCTTCCTGCTCAGATGATTCAAGTTTCAGAAGCAGAGATTAAAAGGGTTAGTGCTGCTATATCTCTTTACTTCTTCTCTTCTTCATTTGTTGATGCTTTCGCTTCAAAGTTTGCTTCTTGCACATATATATTTACAACCAACCGATTTGGTTTGGTGTTTTTGGATTTCACTCACTCCCTCAGTTACACTCTTGTGTATATAATAAACAGGCTCAGAAAGCAGAGAAAGAAGAAATGATGCTCAAGGGTACGATGCGAAAAAGAATGGAGTTCCTTGATCTCGATTAGGGCATTTTACCTCTGTGTTGCGTCATCGTAGAAACTAGAAAACCTGAAGATGGAGAGAATACAGAAGATGTTTAAATTATAAGCCATAATTGTTAGTTTGTGTGTGTGTGTGCAGACAGATGATGACACTGTTGAATCCCTCGTGAATTAGAATTCTGAATAGATCCTCTTCTCTGTTTTTGCAATGATATTTGTTTCGAATCTAAAGCCTCTCTCTCTTTTTTACTGAGCATTATTATATGATCAATCACAAATTCAGAAAAAAAAAAAAAAAAAGGGAGAGAGAGCAAAACTGAAATCAAAGTAGTATTGTCTTACAAGTTTACACAACCTCTGTCAGATTTAAGGAACTCAAGTAACAAAACGACATAGTTATAATAACTTAGTTAAGCCAGTAACAACTAACAAAAGCATTGAGCCAATAAGGCTTCTCCTCTAGGTCCCTTTTCACTCTGGGTAAGAAAGCATTTTGATGAGTGACTCGTGCTGAGGAAACCTTGATAAGAGGTGAGAGCGTTTGGCGAGCTCAAAGTCCTCAAACTGGAAAGCTGGTGCGCAGGTGCAGCCGACAAGAGAGAAATGGTTCTCAGAGTCTCTAGCCTCGGCTTTAAGCAGAGTCCCATCAGGAGAGAAATGGACATCCTTTGTTGGAAACGAACCAAACCAGATGTTTGGAGGGACCGTGTACTGCGGCTTCTGATCACCTTCCATCAGGTCAGGACCAAGACTTGTAAACTTCAACGCCCCATCATCTGAGAGTTCCACTACCTGATCAAAAAAAAAAAGAAGCAGAGCCATGTTCAACAACACAGATTTCAATATTCATTGTCATGGCAAGAGAATCAACTTACTGTAATGGGTTCACCCAAATAGAAGTGCCAGGTTTCTGCCATTGGTATGCGATGGAGACGAGAAACGCTACCAGATGGAAGCAAGAAGTAGATACTTGTGCTCACACCTCTATCTACCTTATCTGCAGAGATTTCAGAAAGAAGAAAAAAAGGATCAAACATGAGAGATGATCTTTAATATCCCAACAAGGAACGTGGAAATAACATTGTTTGTAGGTAAGAAGTTTACTGATTGTTGATTAGATAAGAATAAAAAAAAAGCCTCAGGAGCCAATGTTGTTGGTTATTGAGTAGAGGAATCCAACCAAATTCACAAATCAAGCTTACAATTTTCTATCAGAGCAGGATTCATCAGAAAAAAAAAAAGGTTCAATGGAAGAAAGTCATGAGTAAAATGGATGTAAGCGACTAAAACTGAATCAACTCCAACAATATCTAAATCCCATCACATTTCGGAGGATCTTACCGCTGAAAAATCTCAAGATCCAAAATCGGAAACAGATGACTACTCACAGGTCAACAAGATTTGAAATCAATCGGAGCAATGAATGCCAAAAACAAAAACAAAAAAAGAGAGAGAGAGAAAGAGTTACAGGTAGGTGGAAGCTGAGAGGTGGAGAGGAGAATAGAAGAATCTCTGAAAGTTTCAGAGAAAAAGCCACCTTCTTGGTGAGACTTGAGATTCAGCTTCCCCACGATTTCTGAAGACTTCACCATCTCCGACGATACTCACTCACTCACCGATCTCTCTCAAGCTTCTTTGTTTTCACACTCCAAAACTGAATTTTCTAAAACTTTCCGGGGTCAAAGTAGAAAATTAAAAAGCTGTCTCTAGACTACACACGTAGCCTCAATTTTTATTAATTACAATAAAACCCCATATGTTTGTGATCGGACGATAAGTAACAAACACAGCACACACTCTTCATCCAAATGTACAAACATCAAGATTCCAAACTCATTGGTTTATTCAAAAGCGGAAGACAATAAATATAGTTCATACACTTTTCAAGTCATACATATTAGTATCATTATTATAGCATATCTCAACTCAAAACATTGGGTGGGAGAATGTTAAAAGGATGAAGCAGGTTCATAGTCTAAAAGGTGTCATCTTTCAAAACGCAGAGCTACCACTCCTTCTGGACATGGTCTGGATAACTCCATTCATCAGTCCTTGAACCGATTTCCCAACTCCAGCTCCTATGTCTTCCGCAAAATACTTGGCCTGCCACAAATATGTTTAAACATCCATAAGGAGCTTTTTCAATGTTGCAGAAACATAGCGAGAAAAGGTTGTTTATTTACTTTACCTCTTGTATGCTCTTCTTCAGATCAAAAGCATCTTTGACTCTGTCACCCAAGAATGCCCATGTATCCCGATACTCTGCTCAAAAGCGAAATGATAATCAAACTCAAGAACTTCTTATAAGTTCTGTTAATTTTCTTCAACCACAGAGCAATGCATACAAACCTGGTGAGTCATCGGTGAGCATGTAAATCTCGGTGGTTGAGTAAACTCCTCCAAGAATAGTGCGCTTGACATACCAATCTAAATCCGAGGCTCCATCGCCAACAGCATGCCATATCTCATCGACTAACATTGCCCGTTGCTTAAAACTCGTTGGGACGTTCACTGGATGCGCCTGTTTTTGTTTCAAGGAAATGTAGTATATTTATATCAGGACTCGCTTAAGCTTATCATGAAACATGAGGAAAGCCACCAAAGCTTACTTGGATGCTGAGAGCTTGAGGCCATTTTGACATGTAAGGAACTTGCATTTCTAAGCGAATCCTGATGAGCTTGGAGATACGCTCACTTGGAATCAGGTTTTGCAAATCTAATCCAGTGTCTATTCTGTCAATAAGCAGTTGTAGGCATTCATCCATGAAGTACTGAACAAAGAGTAGAACAAAAAGCTGAAAGTCAACAATAGAACCACACCACAATCCAAAGTTTCAAGCTTCCAATCAAAACCTCAAAATCTATAGATTTCACACTACCTCAACAAGTGCAGCTTCTTTCCTGGTGAAGGACCCAACAATCGAAGGAGACACACCGACATCTCTTGAACCAGCCATCATTGCTTCTTCCGTCCAACCTAATCTCGGCTGCAGAAACTCCCAATAACGAAAATCAATCGCCCAAAAAGATGAAAATTTGAGAGGGGAAAAAGGATGAATAATCTGGAAACAATATACACACCACGTGACGGAGAGACGCAGAGAGAACACGAGCCTGCTCTTCCTGGAACTCGGCTCTCGGTTTCCTGCTCTCATGTCGACGAGGTCCTTCCCCTGTAGCCGTGGAGGATGAAGAAGAAGAAGAAGAAGACGCCGTGGGATCCGATTGATTAGCGTTTACAGACTGATTACCAATCGGCGATTCGGTGTTACCCATAGATGAAGTGCAGAGACCGGACGTGTAAGAGGAAGGGATGATGGTGGACCTGAGCTTGGGTAATCGAAGGAGGCGGGGGGTTGTAAAACCACCGCTGAGAAGTCGCTTCGCCGCCGTTCGGAGCATTGTCGCGGGAGTGAGAGACTGAGTTTCTGACACGTAGATGAGATCGTTGCCACGAGAAATTAAAAAGAGCTTCCTTTGATTCTCCTCAGTAACCGACCCGCTTATTGCTGTGGTGGCGAAAGTGGTAAAGACGAACAAATCAAATTGGGAGTTTAATTTATCTTATTTACTTTTTTCCCCACTATCTATGACCATGTACTAAATGATGACATTACAAAAGAATCACACTAAATAACCCTAATTGAACAAAAGTAAATACCTTCTTGTTTTAGAAGTTAGAATAATCCACAAATGTCGATACCCTGGACACGGGCAAGTACCCCAACTTTTTGGTGTACTTGTGACCCGACTTGACTTATTCAAGATCCACAAATGTCGATTTATATTTGTCTTGTACTTGACAAGTATTTGCTAAAATTTGATCGACTTTCAAGTTAATTACCTTGCTTTGTGACTTGCGAAATGAGCTTTGATTACTAAAAATTAAGGTAAGAAACTTGTTAAAAACTTTAAGAAATAGGTGAATTAAAAAAGCCATAGAGCGAAAGAGAAAGGGGGGGTAAAGGATTGTGAAAGAGTAAACAAAGTTTTACTGGAGGAAAGTAAACGATAAGAGAAAAGAGAGATAATGATTGTGAAGAATCTGAAGATAAGAGATAAGACGATGACCTAATCGGACAATGAGGAAAAATGTATCAAAGAAGAAAACAGAAGAAAGAACTTCTTCTTCTTCTCTTTACTATGTTGTTTAACGTTTGGGCTAATGATCTCTATAAAATAAAATTGTATCATGCTTAATCATTGATTATTATATGATAAGAAAACATTAAAAAATACTAACAATGCTTCATAACTAATGGGCCAAGTATCGAAATTAAAAATGCGACTTGATACTTATACTTGCAAATACTAAAAATTTCCGACTTGTCATCCGTCTTACTTTGAATAAATATTTGATTTTTCAAGGCGAGTATGGGGCAAGTCGCGAGTTTTGGTCAAGTAATCTGTACTTGTGCCCAGATTTACTAATAATGAGATCTTGTAGTTGTAGCCATACATTTGCATAAGTTATGTTTTTGATCGGTCATTTTGGTTATTAATTCACCATTCCATTTGAAATTTTACTTTTGAATATGATGCAAAAATATGTCTCAAATATATGTCTACCAATAAGAATCACAAATAATAGTACCAGACATATATTTTTGCATCATATTTTTATTCTCGTGGTAATCATAACATAATACAGTTTTTATTCCAAACAAATCGTCATGAAATATGTCTTATCTATTACCAAAAGATTTTGACAGTCTCCTACTTCATTATTTGATATTTTGATACTTCCTACCTCCTACTTCCTACTTCCTAGTTCCTACTTTAAAGCCTTGCATGTTCAATTTCAGTGGTTCTTCTGTTCACTAGGGTAAAACCGAATTTTTGTTTTTTGCCGAAAATAAATTATTATCATCATCCACATCGAACCGTACACGTGTCACATAACATTGGCTTCATAAATTCTTCTGGATAACAAAGCCCATAACATACGAGTCTATACAATCTCGAGAGGGGGAGTGGGGAAGAAAACTGTTTCATTTCATCTCCACACGAATCAAAAGATGGCTTTTGCCATTTCTTCTTCTCTCACTTCCACACCCACTCTCTCTACGAGAAGTGTCGATAACGCGGCCGAGAGAAGAGGACTAGGACTAGGAGCGTGTTCACTACGCACCGGTGGAAGATCGAGCGAGCGCTTGGTGGTGGTTCGTGCCGGCAAAGAAGTTTCTAGCGTCTGTGAGCCACTTCCTCCGGACCGTCCTTTGTGGTTCCCCGGTAGCTCTCCTCCTGAATGGCTCGATGGCAGGTTTTGTAAATAGTCAATCATTCTTCTCTCACATTTTTTCTCCATTAAACTTTCCTTTGACTTGAAAATAAAACTCGTCTTGCAGCCTTCCTGGTGATTTCGGTTTCGATCCTCTCGGTTTAGGTACGAAACCAGACAACCCAATCTGATTTATAAAATACGAAATAAACCGGATATTTTTTACTAAACTGGATTCTGTTTCACAGGCTCTGACCCGGATCTCCTCAAATGGTTTGCACAGGCTGAGCTCATACATAGCCGGTGGGCCATGCTGGCCGTGACCGGTATCCTAATACCGGAATGTCTGGAGCGGTTAGGTTTCATCGAGAATTACTCATGGTACGACGCAGGGTCTCGCGAGTATTTCGCGGATTCGACGACGCTTTTTCTGGCCCAATTAGTGTTAATGGGCTGGGCAGAGGGTAGACGTTGGGCCGATTTTATTAAACCGGGGTCTGTTGACATAGAGCCGAAGTATCCTCACAAGGTGAATCCAAAACCGGATGTTGGTTACCCGGGAGGTTTGTGGTTCGATCCGATGATGTGGGGGAGAGGTTCTCCTGAACCAGTAATGGTTTTGAGGACTAAAGAGATTAAAAACGGACGGCTCGCGATGCTTGCTTTTGTTGGGTTCTGTTTCCAAGCTAACTACAGTTCTAGTCACGATCCCATTGAGAATCTTATGGCTCATCTCGCTGATCCAGGTCACTGCAATGTCTTCTCGGTAAGCTATATTTTTTTTAATATTTAATGATGATGATTAGTTGATGATTATGTGTACCGACAAAAATGCCTTCACTTGTACTTCTTTTGCAGGCCTTTACATCACATTGATGGGGATTAGTTTGCGGCGAATAATAGTTTTTTGTTGGTTTATGGTTGTGTATAAGCAATGACGGATGTAGATCTTTTGTATATAAAATCACTTATCGTTGCTACGCTATTATCATGAATTCAATTATTTATATATTTTTGAAGAAGAATTGATTGTAAAACTCAACTACTGTTAGATAAACCATTACATTTCTGATACAAGATTCTTAACACACATTTTATCAATCTATTATTACTTTGTGTGTTTAACAAATGGTATTATGGATTTACGAAAACTATATGTTGAAGTGTAGAACTCTTCAGTTTGGACAATCGATGCAACTGAAATGTTAACACATAACGATTGTTAATAATATTGTTCGAAATGTGAAATTGGTTATTATTCCCACCCACACCCGAACCAAACTAACCGGTATGCTAAATTTGCCGGTTTGGCTATCTCCAGCTTCGCCACCAAATCGAATCACACACACCACACATGACACACCACACCAAACTTACCAGCTTTTGATACAGACTTGTTAACCCATGATCGAATCTTTGCGTTGAGTCTACTATTTCTCGGCTAGATCTGAGAAAGCCCACCTTAACCCCCATGTTTCTGTTTCCCCGTACCTCGAATCATGGTGGAGAATTTGCTTCCGACTCGTTTTCATCTTCATCTTCAGAGACTTGATCCTAGGCGTCGGCTTAATTCACTTGTTGCTTCCCACAAGACACTACTCTTCACATTTCTATGGATCGCCGCCTTCGGTTCCGTCTTCATATGGCAGCGAACGGCTTACATCGGCGGCTCCGTCGTTGGTCCCGTCGGAGGAAAGTTCACGGTTTTCGGCCGGATCAAACCGACCCAGCCAATGCCTCGCCTGAGACCCGTGGTGTTCGATTTGAAGGATTTCGGAGGTGTCGGAGATGGGTTTACGCTTAACACGGAGGCGTTCGAGAGAGCGGTGATGTCGATCTCGACGCTTGAGAAAAACAGCGGCGGAGGGCAGCTGAATGTGCCGCCTGGACGGTGGCTCACGGCGCCGTTTAACCTCACCAGCCATATGACTCTTTTTCTCGCTGAGGATTCCGAGATTCTAGGAGTTGAGGTTTGTGAAATGATTTGATTTCTCTTTGTATTGCTTCTTTCATCTCGAAACAAAGAACAGAAAAAAATATCGTATATGTTTGTAGATTGATTGGTGATTGTTACAGACGCTATTTTAGGCTCTCTTTAGCTGAAACTTTCACCTGCCACTAAGCATAGAACATTAGATTTTGGAGGTTACTGACAATCTCACTCCAATTTAGTTAGAGTAGAACGGGGGAACATAATTTAGGATATTTTGAGAGTAACTAATCGAGTTGATGTGAGTCTTGCTTGCTTGCTTGATCCGTTGCTTTAACTATCAGGATGAGAAGTATTGGCCTTTAATGCCACCATTGCCTTCATATGGTTACGGTAGAGAGCGGCCAGGAGCTCGTTATGGGAGCTTAATCCATGGTCAAAACCTCAAAGACATCGTCATAACCGGTTAGTGATTGATTCCCTCTTTCGAGCTCATTCCATGTTTGTGAAAACTATCATAAACCGGATGTAAACGAACAACAGGTCATAACGGAACAATAAACGGGCAAGGACAGTCGTGGTGGAAGAAGCACCAAAGAAGACTTCTCAACAACACGAGAGGGCCTTTAGTTCAGATAATGTGGTCTAGTGACATAGTCATCGCTAACGTCACACTGCGTGACTCACCCTTTTGGACTCTTCATCCGTATGACTGCAAAAACGTCACAATAAGAAATGTCACCATCTTGGCTCCTGTAACCGGAGCACCAAACACCGATGGAATTGATCCTGGTTTGTTTCATTTACCTCTTAGTGTCTCTCTTCTCCGGTTGTTTGTTTGATCGGCAAATTTGAACAACTTGCTTTAATCAGATTCCTGCGAGGATATGGTGATTGAGGACTGCTACATTAGCACCGGAGATGATGCGATTGCGATAAAGAGTGGGTGGGATCAGTTTGGAATCGCCTATGGAAGACCTTCTACCAACATTCTCATCCGTAATCTCATTGTTCGCTCTGTTATCAGGTAATAATGAGTGTTCACGTTCCTCATGTTTTCACTGCATTCGAGTTTGATTATCCCGACGTTTTGACAGTGCCGGAGTATCAATCGGAAGCGAAATGTCCGGTGGGATATCGAACGTGACGATCGAGAACCTTCTGATCTGGAACTCACGACGAGGAATCAGAATCAAAACGGCTCAAGGACGTGGCGGTTACATCAGAAATATAACCTATAAGAACCTAACGCTAGACAACGTTCGGGTTGGGATCGTGATCAAAACGGATTACAACGAGCACGCCGACGATAACTACGACCGGAAAGCTTACCCGACGCTTTCGGGATTCAGCTTCTCCGGAATACACGGACGAGGAGTGAGAGTGCCGGTCAGAATCCACGGGAGCGAGCAGATTCCGGTGAGGAATGTGACGTTCCGGGACATGAACGTTGGGTTAACGTACAAGAAGAAACACATATTTCAGTGTTCGTTCGTGAAAGGACGAGTCTTTGGATCGATATTTCCTCGACCTTGCGAGAATTTTGATGTTTATGACGAGGAAGGTCGTCGTCTTGTTAAGCCTGCGGCTGAATCAAATGTGACAGACATCGATTACGACATTTGAATGTTTTTTTTTTTGGGTCATTTGTGTACATAACGTAAATTTTGGGACGAGAATGAAAATTATTTGTTTTTTTTCTTCTGACCAACTCGAATTCTGACCCAGCACGAAGCTCAACACCTACTACAAATAAAATATATTATCCGGAATACTCATTACTTTAATGTCACGAGAAGCATGTTCCACTACTAAAGTTAATTAGCACAGTTTTAAAACTCAAACACTTGTATATACTAGTTTATTATGCAACAAAACACCGAGGACTCGAATAATGGTCAAGACCCATGTGGCGCCTCATCAGCTGTATTTTTTGTTTGCTCCATTAGTACTCCTTGGAAGTCTAACAAGCGCATGCGTCCTTTACATGCAACACAATAAGAAATTGCAGAACAATTGTTTGGTAATTTCTAGAAATTTCATGTGCGTATTGTTGTTTTACTAGTTTTTGAAAAATTGTATTTGTATCATTGTATATTTGTATGCTGTTACATCGTCCGTATTTTAAAACAGATAAAAAAAAACATACAACGTGGCTGCGTTACTGGCACTGCGTAGGAAGCTACGATTAGCAAAGTCAACCACTTGCTCTAGAAATAAAAGAAATGATAGGCAACGTGGCTTGTGTAGTACAGTAGTATATTAGAGAAAAAATTATAACAATATACTACTATAACATAATATAATACAGATAAACGCAGTCGTAATTTAAGGGTAAACTCAAAATGGTGCATGAAAAATGAAAATAGGTAAAATTACATATATATTTTGGACACGTTACTCAACTTGCATCGTGGATCTGTATACCTTCCCCAACCACTTCACACGCATTTCCCACGAGTTTGACGATCTTTTCCGTTTAATCTAATCCTATCTACTTTCTAGATATAGGATCATAGCCCACATTTCATATCTTTTAAGCTCTATGTTCTAACCAATAAACTCATAATTAGTTGAGTTTTTTATTGGTGACAAAAAATATCTTGAATTTATTACTAATCTTCCTCTACTAAAGTTTCCATTCAAATATGAAAAAGAAAGACTTGCTGCATTGGACGACTTTTCCTTAGTCATAAATCATAATTGATGGAGTATTATATTTTGTCGCTTAATCAACAAACTTGCGTTAATCAAGGATTAACTTTTTTAAGCATAAAGAATAAATAATTGGCAAAACGAAAATTAGCACCTAAATTCGCGTCTAAGAAACGAAGAGAGATCAGACCAACGCGTGTCGAGCCGATGAGTGGAAGGATTTTGGATTTATGTAGGTCGCGTAGCAGTATAACGCAGCTCTTTCCCCCTTGTAATTTGTAGAGAATATAAAGAGTCATCTCCACGCGTTGTTTATAACCAACAAGAGTTGGACACGTGTCGCGTCGTATTGTCTTCCTTTTGGTTTCCCCTTCATGATTTTGATATTTCTTTGCTTCTTTTTTCTTTTTCTTTACTTAATTTTTATTATTTTAATATACGCATAACAACAAAAACGTGGTCGAAGGTGTGGAGTTGTCTTCAACTGGGACCTACTGACACAGTTTATTAAACGCCGTGAAGGTTTGCTCCGTTTCACTTTTTAGTTGGACGATAGTACCCTTAATTTTAGGTCTTTAGAGTGTAGGTCTAAAGGATTTAAAATTTTTCATATTGATTCGATTACGCTTTGATTTGATTTAATTTATTTTTTTATTCTTCGCTACGTTTAAAACTTTTTGATTATTCATTTAAATTATTAAATGGTTCATGGCATTAATCAACTGTGACGGTCGACATGTGGATTGACTTTGATTTTTCTTTTCTTTTTTCACTTGTACCTCATTTAATTTCCAAATCGACAACTTGCAGCATACTTTAAATTTTAGATTGTATATATCTCTGCATGAATCATGCGTTAACAAACTTTATAGTAATATTTTTTTAAAAATATATTAAATTATATGATCGTATAGTTTAATTGAACGAAGAGCATTGACAAATGCTAAAGAATTGAGGCTTGACTTGACTCGTTGTAACGCGCTTTGCTTGTACTGTATCAATCTTATTTTACACTATTTTAAAATGCATTATTTTCTTATTCAGGAAAATGTTGTTTTCAATGTATTTAGTCGATTTCTTGTTAATGTCTGATCTAAGTCGCAAACTCTGTTTGAAAGGCATTTTCATTTCTAAAACGAAAACTTTTGGAAACTTGTTAGGCAACTCGTCTTTCCACGTTTTTAAAAATCTTTAATTTAAAAATTCGATGGAAACACATGTTTCCAAATTTGATGAAAATTTATTTATTGCTTTTTAAAATATAATAATTAAATAGTTACAAAATAAATAATAAGATTAACTAATTAATTATTTTTTAAAAAATAATGATTAATTTGATTAGTTATTTGAGATTAGTTTTACCATTATATATTGTTTTTGATTTTTTTATTTTTCTTATGAAAATAGTCTTTAATTGATGGAGATTATAATAATAATAATATAGAATATTTCTAAAGTTTTGAGTCTTTTAACATTAAACATTATGATATTTATCTTTAAAATTTATTTAATATATATACATGTTTTCAAAATTTATATTTTCCAAAATGTACAAACGTTTCATTTCCTTATTTTCTTTTTCATTTCTATTTCCATTTCAAAATTTCTGACTAAAACCCATTACGAGAATTATGCTCATAACGGTACAATTCATTTATATTCATAATCATAAGAAAAATCTAACATTTCCTTACATGCATGAACCTTAGCCAAATATAACAAATTATCTTTTTAATACAACTGTTATTAGAAACCATAAACTCTTCTCATACCACGTAAGAAAATTCATAACCGCAATACAGCTGAACTTTCACAAAACCACCTACCATTTTTTTTTTTTTTTCAAATCCTACACTTGATTTAAATTACTTGATCAATTAATTACTGGACCAATAATATCTTGTACAATGTATCGGTTTTATACAAAAAAAAACAAAAAAAAATCTTGTATTGTATAATGTACTTATGTACATGATGATAATGTGTTTGTGGAGAGGGATATAACTGTAAATTTACGAATTAAAGGAGACAGAAAGCGTCGAACGTGGAGAACAGTGAACCGAGACACATTTCTCGATTCCACTATTAAAGAAACAAAATAAAAACACGTGTTTTTTAGAACGCACAAATTACTGAATTAAATAAAGCAATTAATTTTTTTTTTTATATTTTGTGATTGGAAGGTAGGAGAGACTCTGCAACCAACCAAAGGAAAAATAAAGCTTTAAAGTGCCCCATTTCTTCCTCGTGACAAACGCAATCTGCAGAGAGAAACAACACAAGAAGAAGAAGAAGAAGAAAGAACAAGATTAGGTTCTCAGATAAATATCGAAGAAGAAGATTAGGTTCCGTGTACCGATTTTAGCTATTCAAGAGACTCGTTTCTCGATCTCAGCTGGTTTTACTTCGTTTCGTCGAAGCTTTTTGTTTGTTTAACGATGTCGAGCTCCATGGAGTGTTCGGATTTCGCCGCTGGCCGGAGCTTTTCTAGGAAGCCGAGCTTCTCGCTGACGTGTAGCCGATTGAGTCAGTATCTGAAGGAGAACGGTAGCTTCGGAGATCTGAGCTTAGGAATGGCATGCAAGCCTGAGGTCAACGGTAAGAAACCTAATCTTTCTTCTAGATCCACTTTTTCCCTTTCTCTGATTTTGAATTCCCCCAAAAAAAAAAAAAAATTTGAAAAAATTACGAATCGAAACGAAAGCAATTGAAAATATGTTGACCGGAATCACGCAGAGGAACCGATTCGATTTCAAATCGTGGTTTAATCTGTTTGTTGAATCAACAGCTTTAGCTTAGGAATTCGACCCTTTTTTTTTTTTTTTTTTTTTCCCTTACATATTTATGGGTTTGCGTGTTTGAGCTATAAGCTTTGCATGTGTGATTTGTTTTGAAAGTTATGGGAGAGAGATCTTACTATTTTTTGGATCATTACATATTCTCAGGAACTTTTGGCAGCAGCAGCTCACGTCAGCCAACAACAACCATGAGTTTATTCCCTTGTGAAGCTTCGAACATGGATTCCATGGCGGCTGCTCAAGATGTCAAACCGAAGAATTTGTTTCCTCCGCAGTCAAGCTTTTCTTCCTCGTCTTCCTCTCTCGCCAAGGAAGATGTCCTGCAAATGACACAGACTAGGTATGTTTAGTTTTAAAAACATAATAATCTGATTTACTTAAAGATAAGATTTTTTTTTTTTTGTTATCTGAGCTCTTGACTAATTTATGGTGTTTTTTTTTTTTTTTTGAAACAGATGTGTGAAACCAGAGCCTCAAACTGCACCGTTGACAATATTCTACGGCGGGCAAGTGATTGTGTTCAATGACTTTTCTGCTGAGAAAGCCAAAGAATTGATCAACTTGGCGAGCAAAGGAGCCGCTAATAGCTTCACCGGTTTCACAACTAATGTCAACACCACTAACATAGCCAAGAATCAAACAGAGATCAGAAGCAACATGGCTCCTATCCCAAACCAAGTTCCCCACCTCATGAAAACCGCGACACAAGAGCCAATCCAATCCTCCTCAACTGCAATGGCTTGCGGTAATCTTTCTCAACTTTTTTTTTTTTATATTTATTTCCCATCTTTGACCCGTTAAAGTATACAGTTTCTAANTTTTTTTTTTTTTTTTTTTTTTTTGCATATACAGAGCTTCCTATTGCTAGAAGAGCTTCGCTCCACCGGTTCTTGGCGAAGAGAAAGGACAGGGTTACCTCAAAGGCACCATACCAACTATGCGATCCCGCCAAAGCGTTTTCAAAGGCTCAATCCGGAGACAACAAGACCTCTTGGCTCGGTTTAGCAGCTGAAATATGATATGGTTGTAGCCTAACCACCTCAAACCGTGCCGGGCTATTCTTTTGACGTTGCATCAGTATACAAGAAGAAGATATATATAAAAGGCTCCTGCGTTCATGGTTCTTAATTCACGCTTAATTATATATATATATATATTTTACAACTATTCAGTTATTAGGGAACTTCATATATTTGTATGTATTTTGGTTAGTGGTCAATTCTTGTTAGTGTCTGTCTTGCTAGGGTACTGTCGCATGTCCGTCTAAATCCCCTTTCCGGTGGGTTATCTCAAAGTTAGTTTTGTATGCGACTGATTTTGTAAGAAGAACAATTTTTGTTCGCGACCATATTAGTATCACTTGAATCTTCTTTCTTAATTATCGCCTGTTTTCAACCTTTCTAAAAACTTCAAACAACCAAACACAAAATTATTGTTTGCGAGGAAATCAAAAAAGCTGTAGTAGTGACAAGAAGACATTAAAAAAGTCCTTGTCTAACATTTACACGTCGTTTTCTTGTGTTCTTGTTGCCGACGACTAAAGGAATATTATTAAATTTAAAACTAATTAGTAGGTGTAACTACAACGAAAAAACAAGATTACACAACTTAAACTAAACCAAACTCTCGGGATAGTGGAGACCATTTTTGATTCTTGATAGCGGCCGGAGACCATTTTTGATTCTCTTTACAAAGATGATAGTGAGGACCATTCATAGACATATATACCCACACCAAATTCGACTCTTCGTTTCTTCTCAACCATCATCATTCATTAATACAACAGTTCGATTTCTATGCAACAACCAATGGATTCCGATTCCGAAATCGCGGTCGACTATTCTCCAAGGTTCTTGATCTACAAGAGTGGCCGTATCGAACGCCTCGTGCCCGAAACCTTCGTCCCACCGTCGCTAAACCCAACAAACGGCGTCATCTCCAAAGACGCCGTCTATTCCCCGGAGAATGACCTCTCTATCCGGATTTACCTTCCTGAGAAAGCCGTCAAGACCGGTGAGGAGGAGGAGAAGAAGAAGAAGAAGCTCCCACTCCTCGTCTACTTTCACGGTGGAGGTTTCATCATGGAAACCCCTTTCACTTCGACTTACCACACGTTTCTCACATCGTCGGTAGCAGCCGCCGATTGCGTCGCGGTCTCGGTGGATTACCGGCGTGCGCCTGAGCATCCGATTCCCATCGCGTACGAAGATTCGTGGGACGCGATCAAATGGATATTCACTCATATCGCCGGATCTGGTCCGGAAGATTGGCTGAACGAAAACGCCGATTTCGGTAGAGTGTTCCTCGCCGGAGACAGCGCCGGAGCAAACATCGCGCATCATATGGGGGTCAGAGCTGGAAAAGAGAAGAAACTCAGTCTGAATGATGACGGTTTTAAAATCTTTGGGGTGGCTCTGTTTTGCCCGTATTTCTGGTCAAAAGCTCCGATCGACGAGCATGAGACGACAGAAGTGGCGGCGAGGAGATACGTGGAAGGGATGTGGGAAATCGCGAGTCCTAACAGCGAAAACGGAGTGGACGATCCTTGGTTCAACGTGGTCGGGTCGGATCTAACCGGATTGAGCTGCGGGCGGGTTTTCGTGATGGTGGCGGGAAACGATATATATGTCAGGCAAGGTTTGGGTTACGCGGCGAAGCTGGAGAAGAGTGGATGGCAAGGCAAAGCGGAATTAGTGGAGATTAAAGACGAAGGTCACGTTTTCCATATTAGGTTTCCTGATTCTGATAATGCTCGTCGAGTTTTACAGAGGTTTGCAGAGTTTCTTAACGACGAGACAAGTTAATCAATTAAAACACACACTACTAAATAAATTTGTCTGTTGTAAAATAAGCAAAGTTAAATGTGATTTGCAACACTGTTTTACCTTCTTTCCTTTAATCTCTTTTAAACCGGGAAATTCGGTGTTTTCTAGCTTGCATGTACTGTACATAGTTACAGATCTTGAAGTTTCTTCTTGCACAAGCAACATGAATCCTGAATATATTTGAATTTTAAGTTTCTTTTTGCTTATTTTATTTGAATTTGTTATGTTCAAATTGTATGATTGTTTATCGCTGTTGCATTTTTTTTAGCATCCAGGCAGTGTTGCAGTTCTAAACCTATTTTTCAATCATTAGATAAGTTTTTAGGTTACATTGATGGAAGGTAACGAATCAGAAAGTGAACTGGTTCAGAGATGAAATTAATTGGATTGATAGCTGGGATGTTAACAAGATCACACCATTTTGTTCATACATGTTCTCATGTAAACCATATAGTTCATGTAGTTCTGAATACATTAATATTCTTTAGATGTGCGCACATGCGGCCATGTGGTTGGTTGGCAATCATTTTTTCTTAATCTTTTTTTATAGCCTGTTTTCAAAGTACTTACTACTTAATCTCAAACAAACAAAAACAAAATTATGGTTTTATAAAGAAAAGAAAAGGAGAAATGACAGCCAGCTACACTAACACCAGAGCCGTGCTTACAGAAGAAAAATATAAGCAAGAAAATTATAAGCATTCGCCTACAACAACATTTTATTCTATAAAACTCAAGAGGCATAACTAAAAATATATTCTTTTATATATTCCACGGTAAAAACATTTTTCATCAAGTTTTTTTTTTTTTNTTTTTTTTTTTTTTTTTTTTTTTTTTTTTTTTTTTTTTTTTTGTTGTTATTCAGCATGTCTTTTCTATAATGACAATTTAGATTTTAAGATCAACTAAATCAAAATAATATCAACATTTTCTTAAATAAATATTTGAACTATTCCTTTCAAAAATAAGAATTTTTTTATCTATTTAATTCATTAACACTTGTTATATATTTTTGGAGAATTTTATTGTCACTTAAAACTGTTAGTCGTGGTACCTCAGAAGACATAATTGTTCGTTACATTTTAAAATTTTTAATAATTTGTAATAGCATAATAAACCAAGTGAAAAAATCATATTTGTAGTTTACAGCTCTATAATTATAATTTAGCCATAAAATAAGAAAATATCAAATTGTATAATTTTTCAACGAACAGTTTGTTTTTTATTTTTTTAAAGATTACTTTTGTATTATTTTGTCACAAAAAAAAAGTAGTATTATTTAGCCTACAACATCTTCTTTTTGTTGTTAAGTCTGTGACTTTGTGATGTGTTTTCATTGCCCATAAAAAAAATATTTAGTTATTATTAACTAAATATTTTTTTGTTTGTTCAATTTTATTTATTTTTTGTTCAAATTATTAACTAAACAGTCTAAACTTAACTATAAAAAAAGACAATAAAAAGTGTGTTGAGATTTGAGAACCCACTAGACACATGTCAACCTGTCTCTTTCTAACTAGTTAAAAAAAAGAAAAATCATATAACTGAATTAAATTAAAATCGGCATATTTTTTTGGCTAAACCAAAGAGATGCTCAAACCAAACTGGCAAACTCCACTAGAGAGTAGAGAGTAGAGAGTAGAGAGTAGAGACCACTCGTATAAATATATACATCAACTCACCAAAACCAAACTCTCTGTCTTCTTCTTCCCAGATCATCACAACAACAGTTCGATTTCTACGCAACAAGTCAACAACCAATGGATTCCGATTCCGAAATCGCGATCGACTATTCTCCAAGGTTCCGGATCTACAAGAGTGGCCGAATCGAACGCCTCGTGATCCGAAACTTCGTCCCGCCGTCGCTAATCCCAACAAACGGCGTCATTTCCAAAGACGCCGTCTATTCACCGGAGAATGACCTCTCTCTCCGGATTTACCTTCCTGAGAAAGCCGTCAAGACCGGTGAGGAGAAGAAGAAGCTCCCACTCCTCGTCTACTTGCACGGTGGAGGTTTCATCATGGGAAGCCCTTTCTGTACGATGTACCACCCTTTTCTCACATCGCTGGTTGCAGCCGCTGATTGCATCGCTGTGTCGGTGGAGTACCGGCGTGCGCCTGAGCATCCGATTCCCATCGCGTACGAAGATTCGTGGGACGCGATCAAATGGATCTTCACACATGTCTCCGGATCTGGTCCGGAAGATTGGCTGAACGGAAACGCCGATTTCGGTAGCGTGTACCTCGCCGGAGACAGCGCCGGAGCAAACATCGCGCATCATATGGGAGTCAGAGCTGGGAAAGAGAGACTCGAGCTGGATGATGATGATTTCAAAATCTTCGGGATGGTTCTGTTCCACCCGTATTTCTGGTCGCAAGCTCCGATCGACGAGCATGAGACGACAGAAGTGGCGGCGAGGAGACACGTGGAAGGGATGTGGGAAATCGCGTGTCCTAACAGCGAAAACGGAGTGGATGATCCTTGGATCAACGTTGTCGGGTCGGATCTGACCGGATTGAGCTGCGGGCGGGTTTTGGTGATGGTGGCCGGGAACGATAAATTTGCGAGGCAAGGTTTGGGTTACGCGGCGAAGCTGGAAAAGAGTGGATGGCAAGGCAAAGTGGAAGTAACGGAGACAAAGGACGAAGGTCACGTTTTCCATATTAGGGTTCCTGATTCCGATAATGCTCGTCTAGTTTTACAGAGATTTGCAAAGTTTCTTAAAGACGAGACAGGTTAATCAATTTAAAACACACAACTAATAAATTTGTCTGTTGTAAAATACGAAGCAAAAGTTAAATGGGTTTTTGTTTACACTCTGTAGTGTGTCATCACGATAAATGTGATTCAAACTCTGTTTCATTTTGTTCTTTTATTTTATTTTCAAATTTAAACCGGAGAATTGGGTATTTTCTAGCTTACACAAGCAACGTGAATGCTGAAAACATACTATGTGCTTAATATCAAGACTATTTTTGTTTTTGTTTTTGTTTTTTGGTCTAGTTGTAGAGAACTCATTACAGGAGTTATGGCTTTAGGACAGAACTATACAAACAAAGAAAAAAAGGTATATGGATCTCCGGTATAATCAACCAACCGATCACAGCCCTACAATTAGTAAAGACTAAGTTCTTATATCACGAATATTCCGGCCGAAGAAACTTGTTCTCCGGCGTTGGGAGAGCTCAAAACCTCAACACTTTTCGATTTATATTGCACGTTTAGACTATCCTCCAATATTTGCACCGATCTACACTCTCTGCTACAAAATCCTTTATCTCCACTGCAACATTAAAAAAAAAAAAAATTCAATATTCAGAAACCTATATGGATACTGAGAGTTGTAAATTGTAATGTAATATTTTTTGTAGTGATGTTTTAAAAGGCACATTGGAAGAGCTTACTTGTACATGTAAATGTCTTTGCCTTGAAGTTTCTTGTTACACAAGCAACACGAACTCAGAAAATCTGGAGAATCCCTGAATACCACCTCCTTCTTCTTCTCCGGTGATTCCTCGGCGATACCCATAGATTTATTACATCTCTGATCACGGCGATCACCGTCCGATGGATTCTTGCAAAATTCAAATTCCTTGCCGTTGTAATAAACCTTGGTCACGCCATCGCGACTCGTGACGCAAGTGTATTCTTCAGAGAGATCAATCTCCGCCGGGAAGTTGATTTTACACGCACATCGAACCCGTTCAGATGTATTCGAACCGGATCCAGAGTAGCAAACCGGGTTTTGATTCGACGAAATATCCTGCCCGATGCCGGATTTCTCAAGCGCCGCGACGATACCTAACCCAATCCCACCGTTATCATAATACCTCTTCGAGCTTCCAGGCGATGGAAATCTAATATCTAACCGACTCGCCGTGAACTTTCGCGGCAAGATAATCGATCCGTTTCCCGGAACCACCATCTGGGGATTGCTTAGTAGCATAATCGCAAAGTGAAAAGCCGAAGCTAAATTGAGGAAGAAGAGCAATCGAAGGATGAAATCTTATAGGAAGCTCTGATTAAGAAGAGAAAGAAGATAAATTGGAGAAGCTACAGACTTATCCCCAGCGGATATCCGCATTTTTTACGGGTCGGATATTCGCATTTTCTTGTAAAGCTCTGTACGTTATGTACTTTTATTATCCAGATGCCGTTTTCCTTTTAATTACTGCAGATCCTGTTTGTCATTTAGTACAGTAGCCATTTTACGACCATTGCGTGTATATTCTTTTTTCTTCTTCTTCTTTTTTGTACTTATTGCCTTATTGGTTGGAATGGGCCTGAAATATTATTAATGCCTTGAATCATATAATCATATAATAACGAATAAGCTTAGGCCCAACAAAGCCAGCCATCTTCTACAAAAACAATCACACTATATATAAATAAATTTTGCCTTTTTCATCTGATTCATAATTCTAAAACGTGAGAAAAAGAAAAGAAAAGAAAAACCTGGAGGAGGAGAATGAATCATTTATCCTAATGATCCAAAAAAATACAGTACTGTAGGTGGAAGAAAAGAATCACAAAAAAAGGTATAAATGTATCCAAATAAAAATTCAGGATCCACAGTGTGAGGGATGTGACAAACAAAATCCCGAGATTCTCAGTGACGGAATCAAGAAATTCAAAAATTCCAAAGATACACGGAGCCGTCGTAATTCTCTTCCCCGTGAAAATAATCCCGTGTGGGTGAAACCTGTTCTCTGAAACGATCGCCGGAGTATTCGTCGGTGAAATCACCAAACCCGGGGAATAACCCGAATTCCGATGCGAAATTACCCGAACCAACCGTCGGAAGCATGCTCAAAAACTCCGAATCAATGTCCATCGTCGTCATCATCGCCGAGGTTGACGGAGACTCTTCCTGTTCCTGAATCATCTCTCGACCACTCGAATCCTTCTCTCTCGCGACATTCTCTTCCGAATTAGCGAACCTCGCAGCCGCTTCCCGGATCTCCGATCGCGACAGATTCCTGCCTCCGGGGATCGCCGGAGGATTATCTGGGAAATTGAACTTGGCGGCGCTGCCTCGGAGGCAAAACTGAGCTGCGTCGAAGGCACGTGCCGCCTTCTCGGGAGAATCGTAAGAGCCTAACCAAATACGTTCTCTGCTGTTGGGAAGTCTGACCTCAGAGACCCATTTCCCCCATTTCCTCTTCCTCACGCCTTTGTATATTGACTGCATCGACGAAGACGGTCCCTCCATTAACCAACCCGGTTTTATTCGGTATAGTCCGATTCAAATTTTCTGTTAAGCTCTGTTCAGTGTTCTTCAGTTTTCGTTTTGGTTTTGGTTTTGATTTTTGAATTGGATAATAGAATTTGCCGCTTTAGATTTATATATATACGAAGTGAAGAAAAAAAAAAAGAGTGAAGAGTGTTCTGGGCGTGTGAGGAAGAAGAAGGGTCAAACTCAATGTCAAACGGAGCGCGTTTGTACTGAGCTCTGCTCTAATAAAACGCCGCAAAGTGTCAGGGTAATTGACACGTGGCGGCTGTGTGAACATGCTTAGTCTTATTGTGTGGTCACGCGGGTAAACTCTGAGAACTCAGGGTCTCTCTTTGATTTTTCTTGTCCTTGTCTTGTTTTCCACGTGATTATATTATACTTTTTTGGATCTTTTCTTTTCTGGTTCATGGTTGAATGTTTCCGCTTTGAGTTTGGTACAAAGTGAGATGCTATTAGTAGTCTCTCCCAAATAAAATACTACTAATAGTTTTAATTTAATTTAGTTTTGTTATTTAAATTTAAATTATGGTCCAATAATATAATGATACTTGTGCCATTTAGTCTCTTATCCTTTTCCCTCTTATCTTTCGTTACTTTTATTAATTTTTTTGACATGAGAGACTCTCTAGAGACTACCACTGGAGATGCCCCTTGAGAATCTGAAACTATCAATTTTCCGAGATTTTTTGGCATTGAAGAAAGAAACAAAGATTAATGATTATGATTGTCTAGTTACATCACATATGTAGTATCTGTATAGACACTCTTAATAGACTTCTTTTTGTTTTGTTTTGTTTTGCTTTGTTCACAGGTTATATAAAATATGGATACAAGGAGTACAACAATATCAAGTTAGAATGAAAAATCAAATCACTGTCCTATATAAATGTATATATACTTGCGGTATCTTCTTCTTCTCAGTTTGTTGTTTTGCAGTACACAAAAAAAAAAAGCTGTACCTAAAGTTGATTTGGTGTATTTGCATCTTTTGTTTTTTTGTTTTTCTATCTGTTGAATGAAGCTGCAGCGGAAGTGTCTTCGTAGTGCACTTTCCAAGCATTTCCGCTGTCTGTTTCGCTGCAGGCTTGGTTTGTGGTTGGGATAGCTGCAAGATCTCCGTCTAAGCTCATTTGCTGGACTTCTGCTGATGATAGTATCTTTATGTTCTGCACGCAGTTCACAAACTCCCTGTGGGGAAACACAAACAGACAAAACGAGAGTGATCAGATTGCTGAAATCTTATTGATTGATTCAGAGAGTAAAGATTTTTCTATCTTGAACTTACTCCCAAGGATCATCACCAACAAGTAATATATCGTTTTCGTGATCTGTGTAGACGAGTTTCCAGTCAGAGGTTTGTGGATCTTCGAGCTGTCCTTCAATGCCAAACATTCTTGCTAAGTCATGCCTGAGCTCATCGTAGCCGCTATAACGTGTAACATCTATTGATCTTCCTACTGACCCTCGTTTTTGAACCTTCAAAGATTTTATAACTTTTTTGAGTTTTAAGCTGCAGAAGATTAAAGCTTTATTGGGAGGGAGAGAGAGAGAGAGATCTCAAACCTTTGTATATGTTCGCATTCGTTGAGCCTGATTAGGCCAGAGTCCACCACCATTCATGATGCCTGAATCATTGATGCCACCGATCTCATTTGAGCCTCCAGACTTAAAGGGAATGCTGGGAATACCAAACGACTGAGAACTGATTGCAGCACTGGACAACTCGGTTTCGATGTCTCTTGGTGCGTTGCCATAGTTTGGAACCAAGTTATGGAAGTCCTTTTGAGAGTAGAGAGCATCAGAAGTTACTGCTTCAAGATTACCAGCGAAAGCTAAGTTGTTTCTTGGCTGATGAGACTGACAATCTCCATCGAAACCGAATGATGGCAACGGGAAAGTCTGTTGCTGATGTGCAGGGCCAACAACATCAGGACACACGTCGATTTGATCTGTTACCGCGGCTTTAAACTTGAACTGTTCAGCAGCACTCTTCAGATTCACCATGCCTTGGTTGTTTCTGGTTTCGGTTTTTGTATAAAGATCTTGGACTGGATTGCTTGCACGCTCAAAGACTGAATCAGATGCAGATACAGATACTGCTTGTCCTTGCTGTTGATTTCTGCTCAGGAAATTCGACGGTGAAACATTGTCGTGTCCGTTGTTATTGGCAGAAGGCGAGGTTGAGCAAGAAGGAGCTTCACCATCGGTGTGACCGGAATGTGATCTTCCGGCGGCTACAAGAGGTTTGTTATGCATCTGTCCTTGTTGCTGATGATTCACCTGAATCTGTGGAGGCTGCATGAAAGTTGAAGCTGAGAAGCTGTTATTACTATGTGCTAAAGGCTGTTGATTCTGAGACGACAGAAGTTGTTGCAGTTGATGGCTTTGTGTCTGCTGCATCGTCGATAACTGTGGCTGTAAGGACGAACTTACTGGAGGAATTGACTGCTGCTGCTGTAGCTTCTGCAGTAGCTGCAACTGAAGCTGTTGTGAAGTTGGCTTTGATGATTGTTGTTGCATCTGGAGTTGCTGAGGATTTTGGGACAGATTCTGCTGTAGTGAATGCAGAGAGGACTGTTCTTGCTGGTTTCTCAGCAATTGGCTACTGTTGTGCAATTCCAGTTGCTGCTGAAACTGAAACTCCTGCGCGTACGATGCCATTTGTTGAGACGAACCTTTATTCCCAGATGAAGCAATGTTCTGGTGTGTCATTTTAGAACCACTAGAGAGCATTGACTGCTGCTGAAGCTGAGACTGAGAAAAACCAGTAGACTGGTGCGGACTTTGACAAGAGACTTGGTTAGCAACAACACTCACACCATTGTTATAAACCCCTTGCTGCTGCTGCTGATGATGATGTTGCTGCTGCTGCTGTTGGTGTGACATCTGTACTTGTTGCTGCTGTTGTTGTTGTTGTTGTTGTTGAGATTTCACCATGGATGGCTGTGCTTGCATCTGTTGACTGATATGGTTAACCATGTTCGGTTTGTTGAATTGGGAATGAGCTGGAGATAGGTTCGGGGATTGGAAGTTCAACAGCTTTGAAGGGTCGTTGGAAGCAAAATTGTTTGGTAGGTTATAAGACGAGAGCGCGGAAGGGAGCTGAGTAGCAGCAGCACCAGCTGACAATGGGTTGTTCTGCTGCATACTCATCCATTGAACCAGACTTAAACCAGGGAACATCGAACTCTGCGCGTCTTTCATCCCAAACTCTTCTCCCATCCAAGGCATTGCTCTTTTGAAAGCGTTCTCAATGTCCAACTCATCATCTGGCATCCCCGGTTGCCTCGGGTACTTAGGCCTGAAAAATGGAGGAGGGCATATGTAAAAAGGAGTTATGACTGGTTCGATTTCCCATATGGATACTCGGCTTGGCCTATCTCCAGCTGTTGATTCATCCCATCCTACCTGTTCACACCATGAAGCAAGATTCAGCACAAGATTCAGCACAAGATCATTGTGAACAGTTTTGAGTTTTGAGCATAACGCTAATGTGCATTACCTGAAGGTTACGCCATTGTGAGCCTTTCCATCTAACAGGGTCAAGATCACTAATACCGGTGACAGTACCCATATATCTACGAACCCCACAATCCTCAGTCTCAAACAACATCCGGAACCGCATTCCAAGAGACACTTGAGCATACAACGCTTTGTTGTATTTGGCTAAAGGAACTACAAACTCTGAAGGACTTGCCCTTGGATTGAAGAAGATGGTGAAAGGGCTACTATTGGCATTTGCATGAGCTGCAGCTGCAAGAATCCCTATGTGCATACTGTCGCTCGATATGACCGATGACGAAAGAGTCGGTGTTTGTCTATTCGCACGTCTTATACCTAACATCAGCTGTGACTTCTCGTCTCTGCAACAGTTATTAAACCCTTATAAGAAGAGGAAAGTCCATTTCTTGCTTAGTGTTCTGATCTAAAGTATAAGACTCATACCTTACAAACAAAACTGAATCGCCGGCGAAAAGTCTCTTTGTGCTAACAAAAACGCTCCAACCAGTGGTAAGCAAGTGTCTTTTTGGTTGGCCTGAGATCATATTACAGCAAAGTAAGACAAATCAGATTTGAAGTTTTCAATCTTTTGGACTAATTTAACCAATCTTGATATCGATTTCAAACCTCGATAAATATGTCTGAACGTCCATGTAGTATCATGTAAATCTTTAGCTACAATCTCTTGTGCAGGCGGTTGCATGGAGAAATCCTATGATATACATACATCCTCACAACTTTTAGCAAAAACGGATTCAAAAAGATGAAGCAGAAGAAAAGAAACAAAAGAGCAGCTTGTGATCAGAGAGACATACAAGAGGAGGGAATATTTTCTCAGCTGCACGACGAGGTACAGAGAAACCACCGTGAGTGCTCGTGTCACTCGCGGTAAGAGTCTTGCAGAAAAACTCTGAAGGTTGTCTGTTTAGCTTCAGACCCATATCAGAAGCTAGCAATGCTTCTCTGTCGTACTGTTACACATTTTGGATGATCAAGTGTTAATAAAAGGTTGTCAAACCACAAGCTAATATCATGGAGAGTGAAGATTCATCAAACCTTATTCACAGGTTGAAGAGTCATTTGTGCATAGACTTCATCGGTTTCGGTATCAGCCTGATTCAAAAATTTCACACGTTATGATTAGTCCTTCTTCTTTTTTTTTTTTCCCTCCTCTCTCTGACTTTGTATCACAAGTTGGGGACAAAAGAGGCTTACATGTAATGTAACACTGTGAAGCAAGCAGATCAGCTTAGAAGGAAGATTTGGGTAATTTGGTATAAAATCGGTTTGCTTCTGCATCGATGCTGCAACCTGAAGAGAAAAAGAGTCCATTGAACATGTTACTTGGATAAAAAATAGCGTTTTTTGCGTTTGGGTTTGGGTTTGGATTTGTTTTTGCGTTTGTAACCTACTTGTTCGCTATGTCCTTGAGGGAAGTAAACCACAAGACTTCCGACAGGAGGCAATGAAACCAAAGGACCTGCACAAGCGTGCCATAGCTGAGAGTTGATTGCTTTCTTCTCTCCTGTTTCATCATCACAAACAAACAAGCAAAAAAAAATGACAACTTGAATATCTATGTAAAATTGAAGAAATCTTGCATATTTTCATGTAAAGTTTGAATATTTAATATAAATTTGCGGCATTTATGTGACAACTGCTCCATTTAATACACTGAAACGAACTGGATTTGTGGCTTTCTCTGCTGACTCCATGTTCAAATAGAATAATATAAACCAAATTTCCAATCAAGAAAATCACAAAACACGAAATGCAGAAGCTGTGATGAATTCCAAAACCCAGAAAGCTTTAAGAAAGAAATTCAACATAAAATCTCGTACCTTCGGTGGGACTGGGATGAAATCCATTTGATGGAGCCTTCATGGTTTGAAGAAAGAAGAGAAATAATGGTTTTTTGTTGGTTTGTTGTTTCAGGAAACAGAGGTCTCCAACAAAAATCAAGGAATCTGTATTGCTCTACTCTAAAAGGGGAAAAAGAGAAGAGCAAAAGAAACTAAGTAATGATTTTGAAACAAAAATCATTCTTGCTAAGAGAAGCATACAAAAGGGCTCCTTTTTAGCTCATACGAAGGATTGAAGCTTCAGAACATCTGAACAAAATTTCAGCTCTTTGAAAGCTTTGAGACTTTTCTGTTTTGGTGTTTTTGCAGATTCTCGAGTGTTTTGTTTCTCCTTGTTTTTGTTTTGTTTTGGTTTNTTTTTTTTTTGTTTTTTTTTTTTTTTTTTCTTTTCGATTTGAGATTTAAGTCGATTGGGATCGGATACATGCGGAAAGATGAAATCTTTTCTTATGCCCTCTGACGTGGCACCCCACTTGATGTCTTCTTCTTGTCGGTCCCACCTTTTTTGGTTACTGCTATTTACGTTTTTTTTTTCTCCCTTTTTTAATAATTTATATATGTTGTTGGAAAAATAGTCCATGGTTATAAAAGTTTGTTAGTTTTTTCCCTCTTTCTTGTATAACTCTATTTTTTTGTTGACTGACTTTAATATTATGGAATTCTCTTATGAAGGTTTTGTATTTCTATGTCTTTTTTTTATAAGGGTTTGTATTTCTATGTCGAGGTTCCGAATTAAGCATGAAAAGCTTTAATGCAATTACAGACAATTTCTAGTGTAAAACTAATTAGTAGAATAACGTGATTTATTAAAAAAACGAAGCATCAGGTTCGGCGGATAAAGAAGTGCAAGCTGTCGACAAAAAAAAAAAAAAAAAAAATTCAAGCCAAATCAAGTAACCTTTTTGTATTTTAAATTACTGGTTCTAGATATATAAACTCTTCATTACCAGAAAAGATGTCCCGCTTTTTCTTTTAATGCAGATTCTTTGTTAAACTCTTCATTAAATTAAATAACTACTCCTCAAAAGAAAGTAAAATACTACCTTTTTTAATCTCTTTTAAACGAACAAGATCACAAAACTCATTGTATTTTTTTCCAGTAATGTATACTAGCTATATATATTTATTGTTTATATATTATGGATTGGTCCAAACTGAGACATGTCCGTATAATGCGAGAAAAATAGCGAGCAATGAACAAAAAAACATTGGCAATAATATTCTTTAATGCATTAATAAAGGTCGTATTTTAACGAGTTTCTTAATTATGATTATAGTAGCCGTCAAAAAAAAAAAATTATGATTATAGTAATATACCTTTTGATACGCAATGGAGCACCCACTAGCCGCAAAAGGAGGAGAATTTCACATGCATACAGAGCTACGGACATCATTATACTCCAATTAAAGCTAAGCTTCATGTGTAATAATTATTTTTTCAGGGAAATAATTATTAATCTTCTGTTCTTTTAATTAATCTATAAAGGAGTAGAGGGAGTAGATCCTTACTTTCAGCTCTCTGCGTATAAATATTAATGTTGTAATCTCTGTTCAAAAAATCCCCGATTTTTCAGATTAATCCTTTAATTAATCGTTCGAAAAAGGATGACCGTATCGATTTTCATTAATCGGTGATACTATTTAGTCAAACGTTGTTTGACCGATTTTACCCGATTAATTACAATAATTATCGATTAATTATGTAAATTGTTAGGTCAAATTTATATTTTTTCTAAAATCTGATATAAATTTTGGTTTCTTGTTTTTTATTACATCAAAACAACAACAAAATATAAAAAAGATTTAGGTTCTTGTTAACAACAAAGAAAATAAATTATAATCTTTTGGAATATGATTATATTGATTTAATATGTGTTATATATATGAAAATATTTGAAAATATACAAAATATGGTCAAAATTTTATCCCCGATTAATCTCCGATTTTAAAAAAAATCGTTAATCTCGGTCCGACCGTCCAATTAACGATTAACGATTTTTTGAACACAGGTTGTAATTAAAGCCTTTTCCTTACAACGTCACCTTTTTCTTGATATAAAATTAACATTTGTATTTAACTTTGATTCCTGGGAAACAGGTAATTAACGTAGTTTTTTTTTTCTGCATTTTTTTCCATTGGTATTAATAGCAGGAGAGGTTTTGACCTAATTGAAACCTAATTTTATTTATATTGTAGCCCTGCGAGTTTAAGTTATTCTATGTTTAAAAAGCCGATGTTATAGTTTGGAACATTTAAATATGTTTCGTGAACAGCCCTGACTCTTACGGTCTTACCAAAGTAGACTCCTATATTCTTTACTGATTTTTTGTCAATGCTTTGAGAAGATGATTGCTCAATCTCAATGTATACAATTAACTAGTTTCGATTTATTTTTAGTTTACCAAATAGTATTTGGATAACGTCTAACAAACAAAAACACCAAGTATATAATTAATTTTTTGATTAAAACACAACAAAATAAAATTATAAAACCATTTCAAGGTTTGATTAAAGAATTTAAATGGTAAATATTTTAGTGAAAACATAGGATATGTCACAGGCTCACAGCACTAAATAGACATTATAACCAAAACCAAAAGAGCTCATATGTATATGTGTTGGAACCAAAATTTTTAAGCCAATAGGCTGAAATAAATTGTGGACAAATGTGAAGAAAATGAGCTTTGGTTAATGTAAAATGAATGAGAAGTTAAGTTGAGTTAAATGAATGAACACTTCATTTATCCCACATTAGAAAATATGAACTTTTTCCACTTGTATAAATATAGTCATTTCCATAACAAGGTTCAATAGCATTTTTTAGTAGGAGACTATAAAGATTGAGAGAAAATGGGTTATTATACAAAAACACATACATGCGGTATGTTCAACCGTTGAACATAGAGGTAATTAAACAAGAGGTAATTAAACAAGAATACTGAAGATTAGTCATGACTCATGAACTTAGCAGTATAATGTCTATTGGAGAATCTATTTTTATCATTTTTTTCTCTCCAAAATTAATAATTACAACATGTAAATAGACTAATCAGACATCCACATTTTAGCAAATGTAGAGCAAGGATTGTGAAGTTATGTTTAAGAACGTTTTAAATACTAGTGTAAAAAAACTTTCAAGAAAAATGGAATGTATAATTGAATAAGTTATGTTTAACATATATAGGATCAAAATTTCAAAAGATATGGCACCAAAAAAGTAAATCTCAACAAGAATAAAAGTAGACATGCTTTGATTTTTTCTCCTTTTGGGTCAATATTTGCTGCGCGTGGGGGTATATGTACGTACAGCAATTGATGTGTTTAGAAACCACTCCTCATGAAAAAATGAATTAACCATCCTAATAAATAAAGAATCTCATAAGTAAAAACACTCAATCATTGTTTCAATATATAACTTTTATTTTACTTCTCACTTTTGACCTTTTGCTTCTATAAAATACTACTAATGTGCATTCCGCAAAACTTATTATTTCCTCAAAACGAAAGTGACATGTATATATTTCTCGTACTCATGCACCGTATAAGACTTTGTTTTTTTTTTCTTGAGATTTACAAATTTCCCGATTTATCCCAGCATTAGTAATGTACACTACAGAAAGAGTCAATATATATTTTGTTTTGTTTTGTTTATTTTCTAAAAATTAAAACACTAAAAACTGCGTGTGCACGTGAGTGTGGGTGAGCATGCACGTGAGATATGGCAGACGATGTCGGGAGAGACAGGCTCTAGACTCCGACCGAGTCTTTCGGTTTAGCCAAAATGGTTTTGCTTTTGAGTAAGTTTGTGCCTTCGTGTCTCTTTTCGTCTTCGTTACCACACATACACACACAGTCTCTCTCTCGTTTGTTCAAATACTTCCCAACCAACAATATTTTTTCATATTTTCAAACCGGATTTTAGACTATTTTAAAACTATCTTCTAACAAAGGTATTTATTTATGTGATGTTGCTTCATATGATAAAACCAAAAATTCTTTAAAAATATATATCGGTTCAAAGAATGCAAATTAGTTTCTATTTCTATTTAACATTTTCATATGGTAACTGCAATTTATAGCCATTAATTACTGACGTAGTCATAACTTGTCTGGTTATAGAATTCAGTTGCACAATTTTAAAGCTATTACTGTACACAACCGATTATGCTATAGCTAGCCAGAAAACAAAAAAAAAAAAACTCTTTAATTACCACTCGTCAGCACTCACCTTTGTTTGTTTCTCCAAACCAATAATTAGCACAAATACGGATGAATCTAACCCAAATCGACTGCGCACATTAACTTTTATATTACGACCGAGCACGCATGCACCTAAATGAATTAGGTTCCTAAATTCGCAATCTGTAATCAAGAGATCGACGAAAAACAACTATATGTGAAACAAATATAAGAAAAAAAAAAAAATATATATATATATATATAAGAAACAAGTCATATATAAAAAGTTTCACAACTATTCTCAAGACTCATATTAGTCAATCTCTATTGAATGTGCAAACACACATATAATTTAGTTAGTTGAAGATTTTGCTTGGGAACCAAAATTAATCTACGGACATTTCTACTGCGATTTTAACCACGGTTGATTACTATTAATGTTTTAAATTGCAAGAAAGTTTGACTGTATCATATAACTCAATATTAGTTTATATTTTCGATCGGATCATTCGCTGGAGAAGATATTGAAAACTTACACATAAGTTTACAAATAGTTTTACGAGTTTGCTATGGTACCCACATACATAATGAAATTATAGCGGGTGTAATTAATTCGTTTCTTCCATCTTATACTAAAAGGATATATATGCATGAATTATGAAGCGCGCGAGACATATCTTGTCAAAAACACTATGCATGACGCAATAAAAATCAACATCAATACACAATGTTCACTCAAATGTTTGCCAAGTGAAATTACTTTTGTCCACAAGTGCTATATGAACATATAAATATATATCCAAAAATTTATAGTCATTTTCCATCTATGTATGCATGGATGTGTAGGCTATCACTGTTAAATTATTTGAACAATTATTTTGCGTTATATTCGAGAATATTGTTTGTAATATTATGTAAAGAAAAAACATGTGGCTGTTGGTAATGAGTATTACATGATGAGGGATAAAAATTATAGAGAGATTGGTCAAACCTAGACAGCTTCTACATATCTAGAGACAGCTGCACATGTATGTCACTGATTGATATGCATACACATACAGTATATACACATTTACTAACATATTTTAGTATTCCTATATACTCCCTCCGTTTCATATTAGTTGTCATTCTGATATTTTTTATTTGCAATGTATCTGGATGTATCTGGATGTGTTTTGAGCTTGATACATCCAAATATTGTCCAGATTCATTTTACCAGAATGACAAGTAATATGAAACAAAGGGAGTATAAAATAAACTATGCTCTTATTGTAAATTCCAAAAACATGTAACATTAGTTATAGACTTATTAGATAGTCATTTATTTTAATTTTCTTTCTGCAAAAAGGGCTTACTTATAATAGTCATTGCTTGATCTTGTACGTAACTTCCATGTTTCGAAGTGTATATATATATATTTATTTTTAACCAGGTTTTCCGGGTCCATCACTGGTGATCCCGACTAGCACCGTATTGGACATTGCCTTCAAATGTGGTCCTGGTAGCCTTACATACCAGGTTCACGTTATCCCATCGTTAAAGGCGTGACAGTGGCCAAATGGGGTAAATCGAGAAATTTTGTGCTTGCGGAGAATCGATCCCTGGCCTGTACCAACAAGGTCGCTCTTCCACAAGTCGAAACTACAAGATCACCACCACTTGGTTTATATATATATATATATATATATATATTATTATATTTTTCTAAGATGTTTCTGGCCACTCCAAATAATTCAGTTATGCATGTTGTCACATTGTTACCGTTACCTATCGGCGAAAGGAAGAGATCTCCTGTCATGAATCTTTTTATTACGTAACATTTTTGGGTTAGAATTTGTATTTTCTTACCACGATGACATATAATAATCTCAAAATCATATATATGAATCTTAGATGAGCATGCGCACCTTGTCTTTTGAAAGACTGATCGATGTCCAAGTATGTTATGGCAGTTCTGCGACTTCATGCAAGTATTAGCTAGTACATACACACAACACACGTAAAAGATATATATATATATATATATATATATATTGAAATGGTGTATATACAGATGGTATATATAAATGCGGTAGATGATGTCAGTGGTAAAAATGTTTAGTTATATAGTTCATTCAGATATATTTTAACATTTGAGTTCTGCTATTTTTTTTAGGGAGATATTAAAGGATTTCTGCTTTGTTAATAACTAATTACTACAATACATCAAATTACGACTACAGAGTACAGAGTCCGGGCTTAGTTTTGGTTTTATTTTTAAAATTTTTGAAATTCAGATATCTTAACGTTGGACTTCTCATTCACTTATATTTTACAACTATTATACATAAATTGTGCGGCAGATTTCGAGATTAACTTGGTTTCGTCTCAAGAATTCTGATTTAAAGGAAAGCTCTTATGAATCTATGCTATGTAGGACATGAGTAATGACATGTAAATCCATACGATTGATAGGACGTAGTTATTTTGATATTTATAAGAATGACACGTCTTCACCGATAGCAACCAACACTAAGGACAACACAACCAATGGAAGAAGGTTTAGAATAATGTGGAAAACCAACGTTAATAAAAGCGAAGATTATGCGACAAGACCCAACTACTTCTCCCGATTTCACAGCCATCAATCAACAGAGAATCTTACTATCAACATTACACGTTTTTTCCTTTTACTCCATTTCTTTTTTCTTACTTTCCATTCATCTCTTGTCATTGTACCCATTTATAATAGAAAGAACCAATTCAAATAATTATTTTTAATCTCTTGTCATTGTACCCATTTATAATAGAAAGAACCAATTCAAATAATTATTTTCTAAAAATACACGAGAGATTTCCATCCTATTATTTGGATCTATAAATTCATTTATAACACAATAAAAAATATGCATTCAATATAGGGTTAAGGATGTACGTTGACAAAAAAAAAAGAGGATGTACTAGTACTTCTACCTCAGAATTTGCATCGTAAACAATACGAAACAAAAACCAACAACTTGTAAAAGAAAAACTATCAAATAGTTTATAGTTGAGTGGAATTACCATGTCGATTGAAACTGGAAATTACTTTTCTATTATATGTATATATTTGATTACTGCATGATTCACATGGCATGTGATTCGGTGCAGTGCACTTCGAAACATATGACATGACTACACAAATTAGAGAAATCAACCTTCTTTTTTCATTGTTCCGTTTAAATTTATAATTTTTATAGAAATACAACGATTCCCCAAAATATAAGAACGTTATTTATAAAAGCATGGTCAACCTCTCGTGAATACAAAATATTGTTTTCTATTGCATGTACGAGTAGTACGACATCATGGTATATGTAATATAAGCGGAAAGAAAAATTATAGGCATTACTGTCCGTATGATCCGTATATATAAATATTCTTAGCCATCCAACATATAAAAGAATAAGGTCAAAAGACTTACCTTTTGAGAGCGAACCTCAGTTCAACATAGAGTTTAATTATAAACTCAAATTTAACTTTCTAATAACGAATGCCATTTTTTTTTTTTGTTTACTTATAGACCAATAGGAGTTCGAACTCTGGCGACAAGGCTGATTAATTTAGTAAGTATGGTCTCCGTCCCAAAAAAATCATGAATCTCACAGCTCAAAACTTCTTCATTGAATTGTTCAAAAGCGGTTTTAGACCATCCATCTAAATGGGTGCTATTTACGTGGTATTATAGTCTAGCACGGCTTGCAAAAGATAACGTATGTTTTCTTTTTCAAAGTTAATGAGACTATGAATCATATGGCCACAACTTTTTAAAAAATTAAAATTACATTTTAGGAAGAAAAAGAAACATGGGAAGTGTACGGAACATGAAGTGGTAAAGCAATAAAATAGTAACTAGATAATTAATTTTTCAAGCAATATTGACAAACATATAGTATATGTTTATGTTGGATTATATAATGTGTATATATATAGATTGTGGTAGAGGACATAAGAGCAAACAGAATGATTCGGTGTAATGAAATTCCTGAGCTGGTGGCGTTGGAAATGCAATTGGAATGATCCCATGTTAGGTTTTTACATGCCATCACTCGACATGCCTCTCTTTGCGCTTTTTATTTTTTCTTTGTTTAATTCATTATCAATTATTATTACTCTCCAGTCTCCTCTAATCTATCGCTAAATCGTACTTTAATAATGCTTATTAATTTGCCTGTATCTCCCTCCCATATAACAATTGATATAACTCAAAAGCTTGTCTCCTTTCTTTTCCCTTCTCCGGTAGTTGTTTTATTAAATGTAATCGATCCAATTTGTTGTTATGAAGACGAATTTTTAGTTTTATCCAAGATAATTTAAATGTGAAATCTTTATCAAAAAAATTATAATTTAAATGTGAAATGGACATAATATGATACATCATTTACGTTGTCAGTCTTAATTTTTTCATGTTATAATTTTTTTTTCTTCGAATTAAACAATGTGTATTAAAATTAGTTGTCAGTCTTAAACGCTGATTTTATAACAATTAAATTGCATGAAATGCAGAGGTGAGACAAAGGATAGACAGTTCCTTGATCGTAAATTCTTTTGTTGATAGATAGAGAGATTCACCGACCAAAGTGTCGTCGTTTCGACGGTCCCCACAACATTTGCTTTGAGTTTCATCTATCTATCTGAACGAGAAATTAGATGCTACATTAATATTGTTCTTGCATTCTTGTCTATTTTATGCTTTAATTATCAAGTTTAAAAGATGTACTAACACATAAAATGTAGTCTTCGAACAACAATAAAAACTCGAAACTTGTCTTGGTAGTATTGAATTATAATGTCTAAGCACCACTGCACCATATGTACTCTCTGTTTGTTTAATTTATTTTGACTCAAATTTGCTTTCGCTAATTACGAAAGATCATTAAACTTAGGTGCTCAGTGCTCAGCCTCTAAAAACTGTATTAACCACAACGTTTTAATTTATTTATTTCTTGTGTATTTTGTTTTGTTTGATTTAGTTATAGATTGAAGTCGACATAGAACTTAATGGATTAAATCATCGACGATGATGAATACGGACCACTAAGGTCCCAATCACCAGGTATCTTGTCTTTCCTATTTTCGTGGGATTCTCGTCTCTATTTTTCTTACATATATTCAAATATATACACTTAGAAAAACATTTTCACACAAAGCTATTTTTGATTATTAGATTTTTAAAGATGATTGTGGTCAACAAAAAAATCACTATAATTATGAGACTTTTAAAAAATAATCGTTTTGGTCAAATAAATTATTGGTTTTTAATAGAGTTTTGGTTTTTATAATCAGAAAAGTAAATATAGAATGCTTATTTATTAATAGATCAACATAAAAAATTATCAGTGATATTTACTTACTTAAAGACTTAAAAATTTGTTCAAATACCAGTTTTGTATTGTCGTTTCAACATTTTCTTTCATAGGCAGGCCTAGGCCATTTTTTATATTTTTTTACTTTGATTTATTATAATATTATAAATTATTAGAAATGTTATAATGAATGTTCTGCAACGAACAATTCCGTTTTCTGAGGTACCAGCAACGAACAATTCCGTTTTCTGAGGTACCACACGACTGATAATTTCGAGCCTCATCTAAACATGTTTTTAATAATATGCATAATTGATAATAATTGTATTTTGTAGAATTCGACCTAAGGCCTAAGATTTAACTTGATTTATTAAAAAAAAAAAAACATTTTCTTTCATTTCGGAATTTACAGAAACTTTAGCCCCTTGATATGATAGATTAATCGGACGGCAATCAGACAGTAAAGAGGAACGCACGTGATACGTGTCAGCATCTAACACTGAAATAAATTCGGGGCCCACCTGTTAACGTGCGGGAAGCAAGAATTTAATTAACCTCCTTTTTATTCCTCCCACCACTAATGTTCAATCAGAATGTCACTCTTTCAGGTCAGTCTTCACCTCATGGCAGGCTCATGTGTCTTAATTTTAGTTAGATAATCCTGATTTTAAATATAAGAAAATAAAATTTTACTTATTTCTTCGAATTTGTGACCAGAATTTTAATTTTTTTTTTTGTCGACAGCATATATTTTTAGACCAATTAGAAAATTTAAACCGGTGAAATAAAATCTATATAATACTCTCTCCATTTCTTTTTAATGACATTTTTAGACATTATTTGTTATTCTACAAAGATAAATGTTATATCTTTATGATGCATTTTTTTTAGATTTTAATAAATATTAATTGTATTTGTTGGATTTAAAATTTAAAAAAGTTGTTTTATTGCAAAAACCTATACAATAATGATTGAAAATCAATTTTTTTCTTAATATATGTGAAACACTAAAAAAATTATCTTAAAGAAACAGAGGGAGTACATGTTATAGGATATATCTTGAACACTCCGTGCTAGTTTATCCGCCATCGTATTTTCTTTTCAGGAGATATGAGTAATGGAACAAGAAACAAATTCATGTTTACATTTGTCTAACCTGGTTCAGTAGCTTATCCGCCCTCGTATTTTCTTTTCAGGGGATATGAGTGATGGAACAAGAAATAAATTTCTGTTTACATTTGTCAACCTCGTTCAGTAGGATTGAAAAGGCTGGCCACTCATCAGGCGTCGATACCATCTTAACCACATCTAAACAGTCTATCATAAACGTCATCCTATATTTATTTAGGCGTAGCATACTCTGCATAGCCCAAACTAAAGCCTTCAGTTCTGTCTATAATAGTGATAATCTTCGTTAAATTACTTGCCCCTATTACTTTTTCGTTTGTTATTGTATTATGATAAAACCAACTCAAACCTGCCATTTTTCTGTACCTGACATTATTCTATTCTTTTAGGCACTGTTGTCATTCCAGGGCCACTGGTGTGAGCCTCTATCGGTTGTAAATGTTGTGCCATTACCCAAATATTTGCTTCCACTTCCACCAGCATTACAATTTCTCTGGGATCTCGATCAAAATTAGAGAAAAACTTATCATTCCTAGCTTTACAAACATACTATAGCAGCCAACACTCTGAATATAATTTGTATCTACCAGTTAGCAGAATTATACGGCCCATATATTATTAAGCCCATTCAACTTTAGGACATTGGACAATTTTGAGCGGGCTCCCTTTTTGCTGTTATGAGGTTTTCCGTTTTTCTAACTTACTCAATAATTGTCAATTAGTCAGTACCCAATTACTCAATGCATGCATATAAAAGAATCTGTAATGCGTGTAAAAAAAAAGGGATTTAACCTGAATTTCACGAAAACGTCAAATGATGAATTTTGGTATTACATGGATTTGGGTTTGAACCTCGGAACTAAAAGTAAAGTACATTCTTGGAACCTTTTATCTCTGATTGAAATCCAACCATTAACATAAAAAGGACATATATACATTTAATCCGAGTATTTTTCTCTTCTCCTCGGTATATTGACGGTCTTTCTTTTCTTCTTCTTCTAGAACTCTTCTTTCTAAATTGTATAGATTCTTTTTGTCTTCCTCAGATTCACAAAACATTAAGCTATTCAGATATGATATAGATTTTGCAACTACCAGAAAAGTACTTGAAATATTTTTCTAAAAGTTAATATATGAAATTAGCAACATCTATCATATTCCTTGTCATACGAATATATATATTGCTTTTAGAAATTGATATTGTCAGCCAAAGGGATTTATAATTATTAATGGAAGTTAAAACACACTTATAAAAAGAGGCGTGGGCTAGTCTAACATGGATTTCAATAGATTGAGTGGAATGCACGTTGCTGGCTGCCTACGAGTGCTACGGTAGATTGGTACTATAATAATTCTGAATTATTTTTATATCCACCCTTCTATATAAACTCTTACTATAATTAAAATTCATGCAACGTGTGACTCCTGTTGTAATATTTGGTTTTCTATTTACCACATTCAAACGTTTCGCAATTGTATATAGTACTTAATGAGTCTTTTGTATTTTCATTTCATTTCTTTTTGAACAAAAAATGAAAAAACAAAATTTAACCAAAAAAATTATATTACGAAATGTTCAAAACTTGTAAAATATCTATATTTTTAAAAAATTAGAGTTCGTAGTGATACTTATTCATATGTTTTCATAGTCTTGTGGATTAGTCTAAGACTCTAAGATTTGGTACTTTATATCTAAGTTTAAAGAAGATAAATTGTCAAATCATTCTGAAATTGAACTTTTAGAAAATGCAGTTATAGTTTGACCAAAAAAAAAAGAAAAAAAATGCAGTTATATTTAGATGGTGGTGTATTATATAATATATAACCAAATAACACCTAAAATTAATATATTTCTAAACTCTTAATTCCACAACGCCTCCATATTACCATAGATTATAATATGATAATATCAAAGAACAAATAGCAAGTGACTATACTAAAATTTTCAAACCGACTAAAGTGATATCATTGATAGAGAAGCATTGCCAATGGTTGAAAACTTGAAATCGAGTGGCTGCTCTCTCTAGATAGACTGTGGACTCTGTAAGGTGCCCGTAAAAGCCCATGAAGCCCAAAATAAAACAACCAGAGAGAAGAAGCAACAGAGCCGTGAGATTCTAGAAGAGGAGGTACTCAAAACTTAGGACGTACAACACTGGCTATGTACTGCTTTGCGACAAAGCGTAGCATTTAGATTTAATAGTCTCTAGAGATACAAACCTGTAAAGTTTCTATTCCTTCAAGCCCTTTATATATACATGTCTGGTCTCCTTTCATTACATTGTAATTCTTTGACCTTCTTCTTCTTTGCCAGTTCATATTAATTTTTTTTTTTTAATAATGAAATTTAAAAATACATATAACGTATAAAATAATCACGTATTTCTTGTCTCCCACTCTCGCCATCCTCCCCAAATATTTTTGATATTAATTAAAGTAAGGGCAATTGATTCTGTTCTAGAGTTTCCAAGTGGCGCAATCTCCTGAGTTTCTGCCAGCGTCTCAGACAACAATTCTTCCCCCTCCTTTGCATATTCATTAAGGCTAAGAAGGTACACCCAAAAAATGACATTAATATATACTCCCTCCGTTCCAGAATATAGGATGTTGTAGAATTTTTTATTATTTCAGAATATAAGATGTTTTAAAATTTTTAAGGTACTTTTTACAAACTTCAAGAACCATTAATTAAAAGTAATTGAATTCTTGAAACTCTATTGGTTAATATTTATTAAAAAGTAGTTTGATTTAAAAAATGAATCACAATTGTTTCTTAATTTGTGTGAAAAGTCTAAAAAAAACTTATATTCTGGAACGGATGGAGTACCTATTATTATCATTAGTGTTAATAGTTAATTCCTATTTTGCTTTTCTCGACATTATTTTTGGCGGCGAAACTCTGAAGTAAGATATTGTGAATTAATCACATACGTTAGACCATAACCCAATCAATATTAATATATATATATATATATACTTATTACCATCCATTCTCTTTGTGGTAAACAACACCAACAAGAAATAATCTTTGTATTTCTTTCACAACAACAGTATTGATTATAAGTATAGGTGATTAGTTTAAGTAGACAGGAAAAAAGATAAACACACACTAAATAAAAATTTAATTAATTCAAAAAGAAGAAGAAGAAGAAGAAGAAAGGCAACAACTGTGAAACACGACTTGGCCACAAAAATTAAGCGTTGAAAATTGTGTGTAAGTGTTTGTATCGATCGGTTGAGAAGTGCCTCTCTTGTTTTCTGATTCTTTCTCTCTCTTTCTCTTTCTTTATTCTTTTTTCTTTTGTTTTCACTCTCTTCTTCCTCTTTTTTTCTCACCTTCTTCTCTTCTTTCATGGCGATCGGTGAAAATCAAGGAGCAAGATATTTAACTTAATTCAAATTATAATTTATATGTATTAGTGTAGGTGGTTGATCAATCTACCTGATGAAGTTATCTCCTCTGAGTTTCTCATCACCTCGATCGACTTTCAGTCACGACGGCGGCGTGGAGTCAAGGCCATCTCCAGTTGCCGGCGGCGCAATGCTGCCGGTTTTTCTCAACGATTTGACTCGTAACGGAGACTCCGGAAGCGGAAGCAGCTGGGAAAGGGAGCTCGTGGAGGTGACGTTAGAGCTCAACGGCGATGACTCCATTGTCGTCTGCGGAATGTCTGAGGCGGCGTCGGTTGACTCTCGCCCGAGATCGGTAGACGTAGTAGCGGGAAGGTTAACGAGGAGTCTATCGACGGCGTCTTCGAGGATCCGGCAGAAACTGGGGTGGTTACTAAGGTCGGAGTCGACGAAAACGACGACTTCTTCAATCGCCGGCGAGAGAGATCTCGAACGTCAGGCGGAGGCGCCGATTATGTCAGCGAGGGATAAACGGAGAGAAGATGCGATATTACAGCGATCGACGTCGAGCGCACAGAGAGCGCTTAAGGGATTGCAATTCATAAACAAAACGACGAGAGGAAACAGCTGCGACTGCGATTGGGATTGCGATTGCGATCAGATGTGGAAGAAAGTTGAGAAGCGATTCGGATCGCTTTCTAGAGATGGATTGCTCGCGCGAGAAGATTTTGGAGAGTGCGTTGGTAAGTTATATAAAACTCGGAAGCATAATCTATGGTGGGTTCCAAATTATGTCATGGAAACTAAAATTTGAAATTTGAAATTTGAAAAAAAAAAAAGGGATGGTGGATTCGAAGGAGTTTGCGGTGAGTGTATTCGACGCTTTGGCTCGGAGAAGAAGACAGAAACTGGAGAAGATAACGAAAGATGAGCTTCGTGATTTCTGGTTGCAGATTTCTGATCAAAGCTTCGACGCGCGTCTTCAGATTTTCTTCGATATGTACGTTTCCGATTCCCTCTCTCTTTATTTTTATTCTTCTTTTTCTCTTTTTAAGTTTTTAGTTTTGGGTTTGTCTTTACGTTTATAACTGAAACGGGAATAACGCATTCCAATTTCGCGAAGCATAAGAAAACAAACGTAATGATCCAAAATCAACGAATTATTAGTTGACGACGATAATTATTGAAGAGGGTTTATCTGTAATTAGTATCTTATTTAGTATCCTGAATTCTGAATAATGCAGATGAACTCTGATCAACTTGTATTTTTTTTTATAGAACTGGAGTCTAACTTAGACTTTTCTTTTTGTTGTTTTGTCATTTGTAGTATTTTATGAAGTTCGGATAGTTTAAATCACCCAGTAAATTTTGTTAACCAAAAAAATGATTAGCTCGCCAATAATCTTTGATTATCATTATCTCTTCAGTGAGACTATCGCAGCTTCACAGTAGTTTTCTACAATTTGGGGAATTATTAGGCATACGTTAAGATATGTGTTAGTTATGTTGAAATTAAGATGTTATTTAAGGCAAATGCAACCGAAATGTTTTCAGTAATATATATATCTATTCCTTGTAGATATAGATACATCATTTAAATCACGTGGTGTTCATAGCCGTTGGATCTGGTAGTTCACGCAATCAACGGTAAAAACGGTCTAACGAGTTTGAGTAACGGGCCGCGGTTTACTTGGCCCAGTTAAACAAAACTATAACCAATTTTTCAAAAAAGTTTCCTCTTTCAGTTTTCTTCCCGCAATTAGTTTCTTGCAAGCCTTTCTGATTACCAAATGTCTAACTGATTTTGCGATTTTTCAATTTCTTAGCAAACATTTAGTTCATTAAATATTTCCGCTATCCTGTCATCTTTGTGAACAAAAGTAAATAAACTGTTGCTTGTTAAATGTCTGCAAATTAATGATTCTGGTATAATTTTTTAAAAATTATTTACTGCGTTTCTGAAAAAGATTTTTTTTTAATAATTGTTGTACATGTTTTGTTACAGGGCTGACAGCAACGAAGACGGGAAGATCACTAGAGAAGAAATCAAAGAAGTAATATTTGTTTGTTTTAACATATATATATATGCAAACACATAGCTTATGTTTGAAACAATTAAAGATCCTAAATAACGCTTTTATCCTTTGAAACGCAGCTTTTAATGCTAAGCGCATCAGCAAACAAGTTAGCAAAACTCAAGGAACAAGCAGAAGAGTACGCTTCTCTGATTATGGAAGAACTTGATCCAGAGGATTTGGGATACATTGAGGTTAAAACCATATATTTTTACTATTCACACACACTATCAACAAAATTGGTTTTGTTGATATACCTTTTGTGTTGTTTTTTAGTTATGGCAACTCGAGACACTCTTACTTCAGAGAGACGCGTACATGAATTACAGTAGACCCCTTAGCACAACAAGCGTTGGAATGAGTACACCGAGTCGAAGTCTAATTAGACCTCGTCACGTGGTTCGAAAATGTAGACAAAAGCTTCAGTGTCTGTTTCTAGATAACTGGCAAAGAAGCTGGGTTCTGTTACTGTGGGTCATTATCATGGCCATTCTCTTCGTGTGGAAGTTTTTACAGTACAGAGACAAAGCAGCTTTCAAAGTCATGGGTTATTGTTTAACCACTGCTAAAGGAGCTGCAGAGACTCTCAAGCTCAATATGGCTCTGGTTCTGTTACCTGTGTGTAGAAACACCTTGACTTGGCTAAGATCTACACGAGCCCGAGCTTTTGTTCCTTTTGATGATAACATCAACTTCCATAAGGTGAATTACTATTCAACCTTTACTCTTTCTAATTTTCAGTCTTCAAAACATGAGATCAAGACTCTTAGCCACTCTCTTGTCCTTGGTGTGTTGCAGATTATCGCTTGTGCCATAGTGATTGGGATACTTGTTCATGCGGGTACACATTTGGCGTGTGATTTTCCCCGGCTTATAAACTCGAGTCCAGAAGAATTCGCATTGATCGCTTCTTCCTTCAATGGCGCTAAGCCGACGTTCAAAGACCTCATGACAGGTGCAGAAGGAATCACCGGGATCTCGATGGTGATCTTGATAACCATCGCCTTCACGTTAGCATCAGCTCATTTCAGGAGAAACCGTGTGAGGCTACCGGCACCACTTGACCGGTTAACTGGCTTCAACGCATTCTGGTACACTCATCACCTTCTAGTGGTTGTCTACATTATGCTCATGGTTCACGGGACCTTCCTCTTCTTCGCTGATAAGTGGTACCAGAAAACTGTAAGCACAATCTAATCTCACTTTTGCTTTTTAAACCGAAATGTCAAAAACGTCTTTAAACGCTAAAATTCACTGCTGTTAAACTTCTCAGACTTGGATGTACATATCGGTTCCTCTGGTGCTCTATGTCGCAGAACGAAGTCTGCGAGCTTGTAGGTCCAAGCATTACTCTGTCAAAATCCTCAAGGTAATCACAGTTAAAAGAGCAAACTCCTTCCTTTAAAAGGTGTTTGCATAACAAAAACACATCACATGATCTCTACAGGTTTCTATGCTACCTGGGGAAGTACTAAGCTTACTCATGTCAAAGCCTCCTGGATTTAAGTACAAGAGCGGTCAATACATCTTCTTGCAGTGTCCAAAAATCTCTCGATTTGAATGGTGAGTGTACTGATGCTAAATTCCCCCATAATGTTAGCAAACATCTTTCTCTGGGGTTTTGTTCACACTTAAAGATGTTCCCTAAACCTCTCCAGGCACCCATTTTCTATTACCTCTGCGCCAGGAGATGAGCAGCTTAGTGTTCACATCCGAACACTCGGAGACTGGACAGAGGAGCTACAACGAGTTCTAACAGTGGGAAAAGATCTTTCATCATGCGTGATTGGTCGAGCAAAATTCTCAGCCTATTGCAATATTGATCTAGCACAGTAAATTCCAAGATACCCCTTCTTTGCTTCCTCCTATCTACTACATTAAGAAAGAAGCTTAGTACTAATACATGCCTTGTTGATCCTGCATTTGCAGCCGACCGAAATTACTACTAGACGGTCCATATGGAGCTCCAGCACAGGACTACAGAAGTTATGATGTGTTGCTCCTCATTGGACTGGGGATAGGAGCTACTCCTTTCATAAGCATACTGAAGGATCTCCTGAACAATTCAAGAGAAGAACAAACAGTAAGCCCGATTCAGTGCACACAAGAAGCCAAGTCTTTTGCAGCAAATAACGTAATATCTCTCTAACTTCCTATGGCGCAGGAAAATGAGTTCAGCAGATCAGATTTCAGCTGGAATAGCCATACATCTTCATATACAACAACAACTCCGACTTCAACACATGGAGGGAAAAAGAAAGCAGTGAAGGCTCACTTCTACTGGGTCACGAGGGAACCAGGATCTGTCGAATGGTTTAGAGGAGTAATGGAGGAAATATCAGACATGGACTGCAGAGTAATATAACACCAACACACTTCTATTTCCATCGCCACTCTAACCTGGTTGATCTAGATACTAACCTATTCGTTATCTTGAAACAGGGCCAGATTGAGTTGCACAACTACCTTACGAGCGTATACGATGAAGGAGATGCAAGATCAACCCTGATAAAAATGGTCCAGGCTTTGAACCATGCCAAACATGGAGTTGATATTCTATCCGGAACACGGGTAGGAATTGTTTGTTGCAGGGCATACGATATACCATTTCCCAATATTACCTACCACTTACTAAGATAACATTATTCAAACAGGTGAGAACACATTTTGCAAGACCCAACTGGAAGGAAGTCTTCAGTAGCGTAGCAAGAAAGCATCCAAATTCAACAGTCGGTAAATATTTTACACTAGCTTACCGGCAAGACATCTGATAAAACCGTATCTTCTAGGACTAAGTGAATTAATAAATATCATTATGCGAAAACAATTTTATGGCACTGTGCAGGCGTGTTTTACTGCGGCATTCCAACCGTGGCAAAGGAACTGAAGAAGCAAGCACAAGAAATGAGTCAAAAAACAACGACACGGTTCGAGTTCCATAAAGAGCATTTCTAATTCAATGTTTATCACTTGCTCTGAAGCCATTATTTTTCTCATGCTAACTTCACAGCCACTTAGCAAAAAGATAGATTGTATACACTATTTCGCAAGGAAACATTGTCCTGCATGTTTGTATAGACCCGCCTGAAAAATAACAAAATATATATATATATATATATGTGTTACTACTATACGGAATAACATACGAGTCTTTCCAGAGACGATCCAATCTCTATTTCTCATTACCACAAGCTACCAGTCACAGAGGAACAAAATTAAACAAGAAAGTTTTGCCTCAAGCACAGTAAATCTGAAAGTAAAATGGTACCAACTGTACCAAAATGGCAGTAGAAGGCAAAAACAGAGGTTGGAGTCTAATCATCTTTTATCCTTCGAAGCAATTTAGAAGCCCACTTTCGAACCCGTCTCTTAAGCGTATAACCCACACACACTCCAGCGACAAAGAAAACAGCGCATAGCTTCGAACATGTCCACACCGAAACTCCGCTGAAACAAGCAAACATCGTCCCAAGATGAAAAATTTGAACAGAATTATAGTTTACTCAAAAGAAGTTAACTCAATCGCATACTAGTCAAATCGACTAAGAACAACCCAAATCTCCTAATGAGCCTGGCTGGCCATATATATTAGATGTATTTTAACTGGGAAGTCATCAAAGCCTCTAGCTTCTGAGCTATAAAAACAGAATCTGCTCTATATTCTTCAAGTTTTTCGTTTTCTCCGCAATTGTAATTGATCACTAATAGAAAAAAATTTCCTACGATCTCCAATCCAGAATATAGAGAAGAGGAACAGAAGTCGATTACCTCGGAGGTCTGTTGACCAAAATCCCGGCTCCGTCGTATGAAGTCAAGTTGCTGGTGCCTCGTTTTTCCTGCATCAGGTTTTCTGCAAAATCAGAAAGAGAAGAGGAAGAAGACGAAGCTGCCGATTTCGTATCTTCCACTATTTTGCTGTAAAACTTCTGTAAACCCTCCATCGCTTCGGTGGGAAAAACGAATGATTAGGGTTTAGGGTTCGCTCCTTCTCTTTCCCAGCTGAGTGATGCCGGCGATGGAAATCTTTGGTTCAAGTGACTTGCCGTTGACCAAAACCAAAGAGGACAAAATTGGAATTTCGATACTTACTCGGAGACAAAGACCGCAATAAAAAATAAAAAATAAAAAATAAAAGAAAAGCATAAATTTCGTATGGAAATTCAAATTTTAATTTACAATAAAGAAATGAATATAATTTAGTAGTTAAAAGTAAAATGTCTTTGACTAACTTGTGTAAAGCAATTGTTTAGAATAGATCAGTATTAAAATTGATGACTTATATATAGCACAAGTATTACAAGAGTATACAAAGATTTGCTTTTTAACTATAAAATAATATTATCAAAAAAAAACTATAAAATAATAAAATATTATCATTATGTAGTCGAATATTCCTAATATATTAAAAGAGAAGACATGCTGATGTGTCATCACATGGTTCATTCTCAGAATTTTTTTTATTTAAGGTAATATTACTAAACTATTTATTGCATTAGTTTTATTAGAGAATAGTTTATATTAATTATTTATAGTCAATATATCAAATTAATTGTCTTCTTAAATACTATATTTTTCTTTCAGTTTTTGATTGAATTATTTTATAAAAATAAATAATTTGTCACATTACTCATATACTAAAAAAATGTACATTTTCTTTACACAAATTATAATTTGAGTTAAAAAAAACAGATATTAATTACTAAAATGATAAAAATATTAAATATATCATCAAAGTCTGACATTGGAAATGATGATATATGATAGATCAAAAGACTATTATAAAAAAAGACCAAAATGATAAAAACCATAATAAATGGAAAATTAATTTAATAATCATCTAAATTTATAAATATATTTTGTTTCATATGGTTATTTGATAAAACTATATAATTAAACCAAATAAATTTTTATTATAATAAATATTTCACAGTGAAAAATTTGAAAATATTTATATCAAGATAGTAAAATATTTTAAATATTTTAATTTGATTAAAAAGTTAAAATATTTAAAATATTTTTTATCAAAAATTTGAATATTATAAAATTTCAATTTATTTTATGAAATACATGAAATATAGTTTCTTTTTAAAGAATAATGTTTTATTTTAAGTTTTTTTGTTCTAAATTATCTTATTATATTGTAGTGATTTGAAGTTCATATATGCTTAAGTCTATCATATTGAATATGTGGTCAATCGGGCCGACTGAAAACACGTATGAGGTTGATCCAATACATGACTCTTTTTTATTTTATTTTTTCTTTAGTTTTAGAGTCTAAATTTTCATAAAATTGTTTTTTAGTGCCTAATTTCTCATAAAAGAATTTTAGGGCATAATTTCTCCTAAGAATTATAGAAAAAGTCTAACATTTTTAAAGTTTAATTTTAATTTTTTTTAACACAGAGCCCATATTTTGTATGGTTCGGGCATGTAGTCAATACTTTAAGTTATTTAACTTTTAAAAAAATTGTAAGATGTTTAATTTATCGATCACAAAAAAAGACAAGAACCAATAAATTTATCGCCAAAAAAATTGAGATAGTTAAATATATATTTTTTAATAAAAATATAAATTTAGAAAGCATCATCCCGTGCAGGACGCGGGTCCAACCCTAGTACATGGTTATTCAACGACTCACCTTATTTTGTTTTTTTTTAACTCAACAGATATCAGATCACCCATAAAACAACTCGATCGATATTCTTCTTTTAGTAGTATATTGATCAGTTAGTTTCTTCTTGATCGAATCGATAACCTTGAGAATCACAAGGACTAAATGCTTCGAGGAACAAGTTGGATTTTCGCAGAGGTTTGAGTCCCAAGTCATTACAAAGATCATTAGCATGTTGGATGCTGAAGGTAGAAATGCAGTGACTTTTCCAAAATCTGCTCGATCTTTTCATCACTTCCATTTCTTTACAGAATTGGTCCAACATGTTCTCTTTGCTCGGTAATTTGAACTTTTCATCCACCAGCCGGCTTAACCACAACGAACGTGGCTCTGATGTGCGTATGTTTGAGCTGCTTTGAACGTATCCCACGAAGCCCATGTTTGGTACCAATGGATGAATTGTTCCCCTGAAATTTGTTTATTAGTTTTTTTTTTATATAGTTATAAGTAATAACCAACGACGGTCCAACGGGTGGATTTCAATTAAGTACCTGTACAAAGGCATGACACCGTATGGAAACTCAAGCCAAGTTCGAAAAGGTTCAGGAACAATGGCTTTGAGTTTCTTCATGCCATCATAACCAGTCGCGAGTATCACAACATCAGCTTTTAGCGTAGTCCCATCCTCAAACTCGATCCCTTCATCGTAAAACCACCATTTTGATGTTTTCTTAAACCGGATCATCCCTCTATCCGCTTCCTCAAAGAAAATTTCCGGTATGATGGCCATTTGACAAGAAGCGTAGTCTTCTTCAAAAGAATGATCCGGTTTAAGACCATATTTCTCTAGAGGAAGCTTCCACAAGACATATGATTCGATGAATTTGGAAACCACAGCACGCTGTATTTCCATATGTTTATAAGGACTTAAAAAAAAATCCACAATTTATAGAGACAAAATTAGGGGTTGAATTTAATATCGCTAACCAGAAGAGAGAATAGGAGGCAAAACAGGGTTCTGATGAAGCTTTGGTTAGGCCTATCATGGAGTAACTGAGAAGCTCTTGTTGAGCAGAACAAGAAGAATGGTAGCCCCCAAATCCAATAATGCGGAATCACCCAATGTGCTGTTCTCACCACCATTGTGCATGCTTGTCCTTCTCCTGAAAATTTTAAATCTTTTATCTATTTTTTTCGACTTGAGCAAATTGTTAATGTAAATATACCTTAATGGCGGATTTCTTGAAGCCAATGACGGCGACTTTCTTGCCACGGAGGAGATGAGAAGCTTCTTCTTTCTCTAACTTGCAGTAATCCATCGAATGCATAACTTTCCCTTTGAATATCTCAGGCCCTTTCTTCGCCGGATACGTCGGTATTCTTGGTACATCCCCGTATTTTCCGGTACACACTACTACAAACTCAAATGCATGCCACTGCAAACACATACACGCACAAACAATAATTCACAATNAAGTTTTTTTTTTTTTTTTTTTTGTTGAACAACGTTTGGAAGTTCTTTACAAGTTTTAGATTAAAAATAAAGTGAAGTATTAACAACAACAACTACTCATATGCATTTTCTGATAATATTTCTCGCCAGTACAAAATTTAAATGACTGTATATATTTCTCTAATTTTTAAAATGGATAAATATATATGGGAATGAAGACGGATCTGCATGAAAGCATACATAAGCAAACATATGAGACGGAAGCATGTAAGAAAAATTAAAAACGAACCTGAATATCTCCAGAATCTCCGGTCTGAACAGCAACTTCCCAGACAGGTTTTCCGGGCAGCAAGTTGCCGTAAGCACCAAGGTCAACCATCTGAGGAGTTTCGGCGTCACCGATGAACCTAACTTCGATGACCTTAGAGCCAAACTTCATGAACTTGAGGATATCAAAATGTTTAGCGTAAGATTCCAAGTAATCTAATATCTCAACGTAAGATGGGAAAGTAGGGTCATCTCTACCGGGCCATGGAAAGTCAGAGAATTCGTAACTGGCTCGAGCCGATTGTAACTTAGTCGTCCCGTAAGTGCAGCTCCTCCAAACACCTCCGACCGAATCCGAGGCTTCGAACACGGTTGGGTTATGTCGAGCTAAGTGTTTAGCGGCTGCTAAGCCGCTAACACCAGCACCAATGATCGCTACTCTTGAAGAAGTAAGCTTATCACAGTTATTAGAAGCCATTGGGAGAGGTTAGAGATGGTTATGATGAAGAGTGTTTTGAATTTTGAGTGATTTGTGTGTTGCATGCATGGGCTTATTTATAAGGTGTTTTCGGGTCGGGTACTAACTCGGGTATGGGTTTTATTAAGGAGCAGATATTGTTCTATTGTCTGAGAAATTTGGTGGATACAATGAGGATATTTCCGCAACCAATTAATGTGAGATCAATAATTCTGCTTTTCTGTATATGTGTGCGTGTTAAATTTCTAATTAAGTCCTTTCAAAAAGTCTAATGGTGTATATATATAATATAGTTTATTTGACCTGTTTTTCGGGTAGATCATATATATCCTGGAATGAAGATGAATGATCCCACAAGTGGTGTAAGTTGGATTCTTCAACTACAAGATGAGACAACTGATTTTCTAGGACTTTAAGGGAGTCGTCCGAGCATCTCACCTCTCCATATATTGAACTTTGAAGCTTGATATGGGTTCTCAAGTGCCTAATAAGACATTATCAGTATTGTAACCACTTTGTTAGTGATTCCCAGGATTAGTACGAATTGTTTCAAAACCAAAAGACTGGCTAGCATTTACAGCAGAGCATAATGAGCTTGCGGACATTTATATGATTCCTTCCAAAATGTTAAAGTGGTTTTTGAACCAAGAACTAGCAATGAACGAGCAGACTTCCTAGATATGCTCGCACCAGAAGCTGGGTGTTCTCTTATGTACATGAGCACGTTGGAGCCATATCGGTTAGACGTCAATAGTTCGTCTTTTGGTTAGACATATGGGTTTAACTATGATATTATATAGTTATAGACTATGATATTAGCCATTAGCCAACAAATTTAGAAAACTTATTATGTTTGGCAACAAAATAACTCACGGATTTAACTAACTACAATTAGTTTTATTTATTTTCAATTTTACGATTTGGAAAACCAAAAAAAAAAAAAAAACTATAGGAATAATAGAGATGGAAAATTTTTTTTGTCCTCCCGACAAAATTGATGAGTTTCCGCATTGCGGAAATTTCCTGCGTTTCTTAACGCTTCTTCCCAATTTTAAAGGAAAAATAGGTATAAACTTAACTGACTTTATGCAACTTAGTTAATGTCCATATAAATTCAACAAAATGATATTTAGAGCTCGTTCCATTTACGTGTGTCTGTCTGTACAGTAAAAGTACTGTATGCATTTAGCTTCCCATTGGCTTGAAGAAACATCTTTTGTTTTAGTTTATATTAATAGCAAAACATTAAATTATGAATTGGAATATAGAAAAAAAATAAGTTTAAGGGATAAGTACTATTAATTAGGGTTGGAAAATAAGAGATCTCAGCTAGACTGTTTGTACTTTGTAGCTGTCTCTGTAGACTTCACACGTGCGGGTGTATGTAGATACTCCAAGAAGGCGGGCCTTCCCTAATGTAGGAGATATTTAGGAGATTTTCACAAATTTCCATTTTTTTTTTAATTATGTTTTTCCTTTTGGGTTTTGGATATTTTTAAGGGTTTTGTTTTGCTATTTAAGAACTTTTGTAGCCATGAGGCATATCAT
>OVBJ01000496.1:0-53328 GCA_900406535.1 Noccaea bulbosa | reverse complement strand
ACCACGAAGAAGTCGACGGAGGAAAAAAAAAACGTGATTTCAATTTTTTTTCTTTTTTTACAGCAAAAAATAAAAGATAACGTTTTTTAATTAAATTGATTTCTTTTTTTAGTTAAATTTCAGTAAGGAGAAAATTGTAATTTTATAAGGCTTTGAAATGGTTAAATGGCATTAGATTACAAAGTGGCACTCCAGACTTGATTTTCTTCGTTTGTGGCAAATTGGCCGCGCGCTCTTCTCAAGGGCTTTGTTATATTTGCTGAGCTTTTCAATTTAAAAATAAATAGAAAAGAAATTCATTTTAAAATATGGCATCTGAGCAACCGGTTTGATGATTTGTGGCATCTGAGCAATTCTTTCGTATAAAATAATGTTAGATGTGAAACAAAAGAAACGAAACAAATGCATTTAGTGTTTGAAAATTCCAATGATTAAAACTGGAGTATTATTTTTTATTTAATGAGGAGAAATATGTTTGGCATGTATGCCTTGTGAGTTGTGACCCAAAAAAAGAAAATATATGCCTTGTGAAAAATGACACAAATAATTGTTTAACGCTTCGTTTAATCGTTTGTGATATCGATACGGAACTCTATACGAACAGTTGATGTGTTACGTTATTAAGTGTTCACCACAAAACAAACACGGTACATGCATCATTTGCTCACACCCATATTTAAGAACTAGTTCATTGTTGGAACAATTAGGTGGATTCGAAATTCGTGCATATCCTACTAGACATATTAAATTGCAGAGAGACATTGAAAATGGACAAAAAGGTAGACAAATAGAGTCGAATAAATTAGACATTGGACGAATTGGGTTATTGATAGATGCATAGTTTTGTGCTAAAGACAATGACTTAGCCAAAATTTATGATATCGTTGGACAAGTGTGGTTCCTACTCCTAGTGGTCCCTTAGATCATTTCCAACGAAAAAAACAAATTTCGCATGGATGTTGGATATTCTCGTATTAAGGGTGTCTTGTTCGGTGTCTCTTATATTTGTGTTCAATTATTAGTCATAATTTTGAAACCTTATACTCCACATACAGTTTCAGATCATTTTTTTAAATAATTTTACGTATCCTGCATTGTCGTATTGTGGTCTTTATTCATTCTACTTAAATAACTATGTATGTGAATAATATTTGAAAAAATATAAACGACAATCTTTTACATGTGTATAGAAGATGGAACTATTGTTAAATAGTAAGCATGTGACTTTAATTCTTCTTTTATATACGAGTTGTATTACAATTTACACACCGTAATTATACTATTTATAGTTTGACCTGTCTAACGAAATAGATCCAAAAGTAAAAGATAACTATAGTTGGAACTTTTTTAAGAACATTAGGTCAACATGCTAATTATCTAGTAAACTATACTCCTTCCGTTCCTAAATATAAGATTTTTTAGACTTTTCACACTAATTAAGAAACATTTATTGTTTCACAATAAATGATTCATTTTCTTAATCAAACCACTTTTTAATAAATATTAACCAATAGAATTTCAAGAATTTAATTACTTTTAATTAATGATTCTTGAAGTTTGTAAAAAGTACCTTAAAAATTCGAAAACATCTTATATTCTGGAACAAGGAAAAATTCTACAACATCCTATATTCTGGAACGGAGGGAGTATAAAATAACTATAACAATTTATCGTTATTATTAAAACCATTATCTCATATCATGCTATCATTTCCAGCTATACTTTCCGTTATTGATTATCGTACTTTTAGTTTCTAACTAACTACTGTACATGGTCTCTTTTTCCCATATCTAATCGTTTCTAATCGTATTGTGCATGAATCACATAAATAGTCAAGGCACAACTTGATTAAATTTCAAATCAGTTTAGATGATATTAAGACAGACATATAATTGGGTGGGTGGAAATAGAGATAAGACTTTCCGTGTTCGTATTCTTGATTAGTTCAAGATCAATTTGTATGGGACCTTCTTACTTACATCGACGTTGATGTTAATTATGCTTAGAGTTTATTCTTATTTTATTTTCTCGTCTTGCTGATTTTTGTAATGAGCTACTCAACCATCTCCACCTAATTAAACACACCACACTATATACACAGAGATCTATTGACCAAAAAAAAAAAAAAAAACATAGACGTCGGAAGTAAAAGTTAGAAAAGTTTGAAATAGTACACGAAAAATATATTCAATCATTTATAGATAGACAAAAATACGTTACTCAGAAAATCAATATCAAAAGCAAATGATAGTAGTGTGGTGCTCATTTTCCCGTGAACCTAGAACATATATCGGTTTTGTCAAGACACTGCGAAACAATTCAAATTCAAAGCTTTCTTACCTATGTAATTTATGTAAAGGATCACAGAATTTATAGTTAGAAAAAACCAGTTAGAACTAAACTTCTGCTTGTAATTCTTTTCATACATTTCAATCGAAAATACCTTTCGACAAATAAAAACCAAGAGTGGCTGGATTTCAAGAACTCTCTCTATTGGGCTAGATTTGTTCCGATACAGCCCAAATATGGTTAAATACCCATATATGTGTTCCACCGGGTTCGAATTGGTTAAAGCCTTAAAGGTTTGAAGAATTGGTTAAATTAATTAATCGGTTTATTGGTCGGTTTAGGTAGCTAAACCAACTCGCTCGGTTTACTAAATTGCTTCTCTCTCAGAAGTCAGAACCCACTCGATTCTGTGAAAGCCTCTGTGACTGCAATTTTTTGTCCTCGCTGCATCGGATCAGGTTAAAACAAATTCTCTGGTTCGTGTAAAGGTTCCACCTTTTTTTTTTTTTAATCTTCAACAATTCCAATTTCTCGTAAATTTCAATTTCAGTTCTTCACTATTAGGACAGTGATGACGCTCTGTAACTTTCATCCAACCCTCTGGGGATTCCATTTTCATTTGCAAGGATTATCAGTGAGTTCCTTTGATTTTATCCACATAATTTCCTCTTGGGAATTATTCGCATCAAATTATTTCAGTTCTTAGGACAAGATTTCGTATTTTGAACACTTTTGGGAGTCAGACTATTTGATTATTTCAGATGTGTATTCTTCCGATTGCAGAAATCCCAGGAATTTGGATGCTTTTCATTGCTGGAATTACCAAATCGTGGTGGTTACTACACTTTAAAGACGAAAAGGTTCGGTTTTTCNGTAAAAAAAAAAAAAAAAAAAAAAATTGTATTTTGTAGTTTCTGTTTCTCTGTTCTAATGGCTATAATCGTTTCTGTTGCTTTACAAACTTGATTCCTGTGAAGTGAAAGACAAACATGTCATAATGTTGGAATTTGTTTTCAAGTTCTCAGAGAAGCTAGCCGGGAAGGTGAACGGAAGTTATGGAGCCGCTGTGAAAAGGTTTGTTGTTCGCATCACACAACTGAATAGCCACTGTAATTCAACTTATCTCTTGGCTCCATATCTCTCTTGAGTAATCGTTGACAGTATTTGTCTTGATTGATTCATTAGTAAGTTCTTTTTGTGTGTGTGGATATTGTAGGAAGGAAGTAAAGAAAGTGGGGAAGAAAGAGGAGCATCATTTGTGGAAGAAGAATGACTCTGCTGGCTCAGGGCAGAAAGCACTTAATCTTGTTCGAATGGTAAGTGAGAAAGAAAAATCATGTCTTTTCGTAATTATTGGAATGGAAACGATACGATAAAAAAAAGTAGTTCTTGATGATATACAACTCTCAACTGGCAGCTCTCTGGACTCCCAAATGAGAAAGAGGCTGTTTATGGAGCTTTGAACAAATGGGTAGCTTGGGAGGTTGAGTTTCCCATTATTGCTGCAGCTAAGGCTTTGCAGATCTTAAGGAAGAGAAGCCAATGGCATCGTGTGATTCAAGTAAGTAACATGACTTCCTCCTATGCGCCTCAAGTGCTAGTTTTGCTATAGATTGGTGTTGTCATGAGTTGATTGGAAAAACTGCAGGTGGCTAAGTGGATGTTAAGCAAAGGCCAAGGCGCTACAATGGGAACGTACGATACGCTCTTATTGGCATTTGATATGGACGAAAGGGCTGATGAGGCAGAAACGTTATGGAACATGATTCTTCACACGCATACACGTTCCATCCCAAGACGTTTGTTCGCTAGGATGATAGCTTTGTATGCTCACCATGACCTTCAAGATAAGGTTCTTGAGGTAAATCATTTGCCTTTTCTTTTTTACATTTTAGCTAACTATACACACTCTTTGCTTGAATTATGACTTGCTTTTTGGTCTCATTCTCCGTCGGGTTTTCTCTTTTAGGTGTTTGCAGACATGGAGGAGCTGAAAGTGAGGCCAGACGAAGATACAGCAAGGAGAGTGGCAAGGGCTTTCAGGGAACTCGGCCAAGAAGAAAAGCGTAAACTGATTCTTAGGAGGTATCTCTCTGAATTCAAATACATCTACTTCAATGGTGAAAGGGTTAGAGTCAAAAGATATTCATCTGAAGAAGATTGATTTCTTTCTCACTAACACACACACACACACATGTATATGTTACCCCTAAGTCTTGAAACTGTGAATTCATGAAGAAGATGGTAAAAAGAATCTCCATTAATAAAATTATCCTTTTTTCTTGATAAAACAAATGAATTGTCAGTGTTCAGTGACACTCATGCTTTGTAGTGTTCAGAAATCCTTGCATGTGGTTGGTGTAAATGTGATCATTTTTTATGTTCTTTATTTTTTTTTTTTGGGGAAAATGTTTCTTTATTTTGATAAAGATCTGCTTAATTAACTTGCTCTGTATTAAAACCCCACAAGATCATGCTTCAAAAACATCAAAGTCACATTATAGCAACACTTTCATTTATACATTTTTTAGTGGTCCACTCTATCCTCATTACTTACCATCCCTATTCTAAATTCGTCTTATTAATGCTTTTGGTGGCTAATTAGTACAGGAAGTTTGAATCTTTATGGACAAATCCTTCACAACTTGGTCCCAAAGTGAATTATTTTCTTACTTTATTACTGAAGAACAAGAAGCACGAACAAAGACAAAGAAGTTATGAACTTTCAACTACCATGATGATCATCGTCATGACATTGTGGTGTCTCTTCCTCTTCCTATTTAATGTTTCTTCCATCTACCTCCATTAATACATACATCCATACCTCACCATCAATCTTAGCCGTTGGATAGCTATTTTCCTAGGACAGAGTACACATGATCAAGATTATGCAAATGCAAGTGGCCCTCACATCTCATGATTTCGTTTACAGTTTTCCACCTATCAGAAGACAAAACCATTGTCTCATCCCTTGACACAGTAGCAAAATAAGCTAAAAAGTGTAAAGAGTAACTTAGTCGAATCTGTAATTATTTAAAAATAAATCCATAAACAATCCAATCATCGATGTGATTAGTTTGAACATACGGTTCTCTGTGAAGACAAAGTTCTAAACTTTTCTGGCAAACTATTATAACAGAACTACCGCAATGCATACAAGTTGGTCCCGACTACAGCAAGAGACAGAGTACGATTAACTCTGCTTCGCTCATGTCTCCAGATCCATACTTATACAGTTACTTTACATATCTGCACAACATTATCACCGCGTGACATTTAATGCTTCTTCAACCGTCAAAAGCTCAAAACTTTTTTTTTTTTTTTGTTCTTTTGCCTCCATATTCTTCTGAGTCGCTTTATTACATACACCCAATTACATTCTTCACGTTCTCAAACCAATATCTCCTCTTCTCCACATTCTCTCTCTCTCTCTCTCTTATCGCATAAGTGTTTTCAGAGAGATGGCAAGAGTTTGTGTAATAATGATGAAGATATTGATGATGGTAGCTATAGCTATGAACATGGCTATGAGTGAGCCAATAGCACCATGTTACTTCATATTCGGTGATTCTTTGGTTGATAGTGGAAACAACAACCAGCTTACATCCTTAGCTAGAGCTGATTACTTCCCTTACGGTATTGACTTCCCGTTCGGTCCGACCGGCCGGTTCTGCAACGGCAAAACCACCGTTGATGTCATCGGTAATCTTATAAAAAAAAAAACCCTGTTTCTGTTATTTGGTCCAAAAACAACTTAACTTTCTCTGTTTTCTTTTTGTGGGTAATCTAAAACAGCCGAGCTTCTTGGTTTCGATGACTACATTACACCATATTCCCAAGCAAGAGGAGAAGACATCATGAGAGGAGTAAACTACGCTTCTGCAGCTGCCGGTGTCCGAGAAGAAACCGGTCGTCAGTTGGTAAGTTCTTCCTTAAAACAGAACATATCATTTAGGCATTTTTAAGTTTCTTTTAACTAGGAACCATAAAAACTGTTTTCATGTTTTTTGGTTCAGGGAGCTAGAATAACATTTGCAGGGCAAGTAGCTAATCACGTAAACACAGTGTCACAAGTGGTGAACATACTCGGAGACGAGAATGAAGCTGCTAATTACCTAAGTAAATGCATCTACTCCATCGGTTTAGGCAGTAACGACTATCTCAATAACTACTTTATGCCCACTTTTTACTCTACCGGTAACCAATACTCTCCGGATTCCTTTGCCAACGACCTCATTAACCGCTACACCCAGCAACTTCGGGTCAGTTTCATAAAAATCTTCTGTCTCTAAAATCCTCTGTTTACTCTGTTTCCTCTGTTTGATATCTGTCTGTGTTTTGTTTTTGTGTGTAGATAATGTATAACAATGGAGCAAGGAAGTTTGCGTTGATTGGGATCGGAGCAATAGGATGCAGCCCAAATGAGCTGGCGCAGAACAGTAGAGACGGGACAACATGTGACGAGAGGATCAATTCTGCAAACAGAATCTTTAACAGCAAGCTAGTGGCATTAGTCGACCATTTCAACCAAAACACACCTGATGCAAAGTTCACTTACATCAATGCTTATGGTATCTTCCAAGACATGGTAGCTAATCCTTCTCGCTATGGTAAGAGAGTCACTTCTTGTTTTCTTTAACCAAAACACAGTGGAATTTAATTTGACTTGAAAAAGTTTCATCGGTTTCTTTGTTAATGGTTTCAGGGTTTAGGGTGACAAACGCGGGGTGTTGTGGAGTTGGGAGGAACAATGGACAGATAACATGTCTTCCTGGTCAAGCTCCATGTCTGAATAGGGATGAGTTTGTGTTCTGGGACGCGTTTCATCCAGGAGAAGCAGCCAATATTGTAATCGGCAGTCGATCTTTTAGGAGAGAAGCTGCTTCTGATGCTCACCCTTATGATATCCAGCAGCTTGCTATGCTCTAGTTCATATATATTTTCATCCCCACAAACAGAGAGATTGAGAGAGTAAAAGAGATTTAAGTGTTTGATAGTTTGTTTTTTGTTGCACAAGGATTTGTTTGTTTTTGTGCATCATTGTTCTATATAATGAAACGAAGCTTGCTATGCTGTTTTTTATATATGATTAAACTCTTTTGGATATCTGATTAATCTTTGTTAAAATGTTCAAACATATATTTAGTAAATGGATCTTAAGAAGAAACTGAAGTTCAATTATATGGATAATTTAGGTAAGAGGAAGCTTCAGTTTCGGAGTTTTTTTTTCCAGCAATTTTGAAAGTGCAGGAAACAGAGTCTTGTTTCTTTTTTCTGGTCAACAAAAATTCAAAATTATGTTTTCTTTGTTCACAATGCATATGTGAAATTGCTATATCTCGAAACCTACGATGACCATCACATATACATGGGTATATGATAATTTTATTTTGGTTAAAATGTTTAAATGCATTTTATTGCTACGAAGCTGGATATGTGCAAGATTATTAGTGTAAAAGGTATACAAAAGTTGAATGATGACACTGAATAATCTTGCATTAAGATGAAATAGAATGCAAACAAGTTTGATGGTTTTATAGATAGTTAGACCTGCATTAAAATGTGGGATTAAGAGATTATCTCGGTTGCGGTTGAAAACACATTAAACTTGCAGATGGTCAAGAGTTAATGTATACTAAAATGCATATGAAAAATCAGATATACTTGTTTTCCTCCGAAAATATCATAATATGAGACATACAAATAGCTCTATTTTTCTGGTATTACATGTCACTTATTTTTGTCCTTTTAAATCAATTATTAAAAATACCTCAAGTTGGGTCAAGTTAGTTAAATGAAAAAATTGTTACAAGAATCACTCCATAATATGATTAAGTAGCAAAAAATATTAATAAGTAGCAAAAATATTAGAATAATAGAGTATTAATGTATTACATCATTCCACAATACAAACCATATTTAATTTTCTGATCAAACAAAAATATTAAAAATATAAAAAATATATTATAAAATGTTTTGATCAATTTAATAATTTATTTTATCAAATGTATAACTGATATACGTGTGATGTTAATCCTGAAGCGACAAATTAAAATGCAAAAGATGTATATTATTACTTTTGGCGGGTGCGCATATCTTCTTTGACATCGTCAAATTCCCGATACAAATGATACTATTACAGTATTACTACGTACACAACAGAGTTTGAGGAAATCAAGGCATAAAGTTCAAGACACGATGGACATGTTGTGCTAAAGATCCTAGCTCCCTTGTCTCCTTTTGGTGGCTTGCATAAGATCATCAAACTCCTTTGCTAAACCTTGATCAGTACACTCATTCATAGCCTCCCTATGCTGCTTAAGGAGTACATGATCAGGATCAATGTTCTTGCAACTTAAGATCTGGTCTCGCATTGTCTTATTCTTCAACTCATAAAGTGGTTTGGACTTTGCCACCCAGCGCTGAGCGCTCCCCAATCTTCACAGAAAGCTCAGGTTTGCCTCTAACAAATTCATCGTTTGCAAATTCCATTTCTGATCCAGACTCGATTTTTGTAAACCCCTAAATTATATCACCATTAATCACCAAATGTTCATGAATATGTATATGGCCTAAAATTCACTATGAAAAAAAAAAAAAAAAGTAAAGTTCATATGAAATGAAGAAGAAGACAACAATATTAACAACAAAACAAAAAGTTAATATATAATAAATACGATAATGGCACAGTGGTAGTTGGCATGGTGGACGAAAGTCAGAAGAGGTCATGAGTTCAAAGCTCTGTTTTGCATTATGTGTTTTAATGCAAAACACATAATCTGCAGATGGTCGACGTGTCTACGATGTGTGTGTAGCAATGGCAGAAGAGTTAAAACCAACTGAGCTAAGCATGTTCGTAATGATTCCCCATATACAGCTGCTAGTTGAGATTCCGATCGAGCGATGTCTCCAAATCTAGTAAAGGATGGCTTGGACAATGATCTTGATTTTGTTGGTTGTGAGAGCAGATATGGAGGCTCCATATCAAAATAATTAAACCACATGACCTGATGTGTTTCTGGCTAAAGAGAATTACACAATCTTGATCTACTCAATTACTGAAAATAGAAACTAATAAAAATAGAATAATTTATCATATTGAGATGGAGTTTTTTTTTTATTATAAGAAAATCACAAGAAGCATTAACAGAGCATGACAACTTTTGAGCTAATTAATAAATGATACACTTATACACATAGTTGGCTTTTATCAAATTAAGCACATAAAGGACATGTCTTTAAGATATTAATTTCACATCAACACAGGCAATTTAAATAAGTATAGAAATCATCGATACAACATTCATGAAATAAATATATAACATGCATTTGCTTTATATATTGCTCATCAACCCAATTCTGGTTTTATTCACTCCTCATTCATTCATTCATTCATTCATTCATTCAGCCAATATTACCTGCAAAACAAATGAAATGAACAGAAAATATCAAAAATTTGTGATGAATTTTTAAGAAAAGTGGACAAGTATAAGGTTCAAGCAGAAAGATTGATACGGGAGCAAGATTTGTTTTCTTACACTAACTGAAGAGCGGTTTGGTCTTGGCGACCCGTGGATGAGTAATGGTGATTGTTAGGTTGCAGTGCCGCGACTTGGAAATAGTTTCGTGAATCAAACTGTTGAGATTGCGTTTGAGGCGGTGGCATAAGCTGCTCGTAGTTAGATGCTCCTGGCATCAGATTCATACCCGGATTGTTCCTCTCATTTTCAGCTATCTATATACATTACACACACACATATCATTGATATTTGTAACATTGTTTTGCCATAACTTTTTTTGATGTTATTTGAAAAAGAAACATATGTAATGTACAAATTACCTTAGCGCGAAGAAGCTGGTTATCGTTATGCAAATCAACTTCCTGCACAAACTTTCATTACAAATGAGCAAAATTATCATCAATAAAAACTAACAATGGAAATTAAAATTAGATTTATTTCTTACTCTCTTCTGCATGTAGTCGATTTCAGAAAACAAGAGCTCATTCTGTAAAAATACCCGAGTTTTTGGTTATATATAAATTTAGCAAAAGGCGCACACAAATAAATAATTTCATGTGAATGAATTTGGACGTTTGTAAAAAAAAATAAAAATAAAAATAAAAAAGTACCTTCTTGGACCTGATTCGGTTTATACTTCTGTCTAATCTGCCTTCCAAATTCCTAAGCTCTTTGGGAGACATTGACCCTATCGTCTCACCCATCAATTGCCTGATTAATTTATCAGAAGATATTAGTATATCAAATAGTTGATAATTACTCGAAAATTTCAAGTCATTCAGATAGTATTAACCTGTTCGAATTTTGTATGCTGACAATTTGTTGACGCAATTTGGCTGATTCTTGTTGATAATACTTCAAAAAAGTAGCAAGTATGAACCATTTTATAATATTAGTATATATATACACACCCAACACACAAATTTTTGCGCACATATAAAAAAAGTTAAGTTAGTCAATATATGTTTTTATGTAAAATAAATCATACGCGTAAATTTATGTTACCTGTGCATTAATCTCTGCCACCGATCCGGTGTTAGAATTATCCGATATTGCCTTCTTGTACCTCTCAATTGTCCCTTTTACACTGCAATAGTTTATTTAAATGAAGTAATAAAATAATTAAACCAATACAAATTACACTTAAATTAGCATTTTGGAAAAATAAGGAAAAACAAATATAAGGGTCAAATCGACCACTTGCTCAGTTAAGTGATTCTAATACGAAACCTTAAAAGCAAACATCGGTTCGTTTGAGTCAGAACAAAATGAAACATAATGTGAGACATGATGTGAAGAAAAAAGAAAGTAAATACAATAACAAATTTAAACTGTTAATAAAATATTCCTTAAAGTTGTAACAAATAAAGAATCATTTAATAAAATAATAGAAACCTGAAACCTTAAATTTATCGAGCTAGTGATTGGCTGAAACTGCCATGCTGGCAAAATTAGAGTGACATGATTGGTCTGAGCATGTCTAGGGTTTTAGACATATGACATGTGTCGAAAACCCATTACACATTGGTAAATCCAACAGACATTTCATAGGTTTTTAATATTTAACCATTGGACTAATTTAACTGTGATGTAGCTAATGACTTGTCCAAGTAACATCACAACGTTCCATAGTTTCCTTATTTGGAATATAATGAAAATTACTATTCTGCCATTTATTCATTTTCCTAAGTTTTCTGTCTATATACGTATGCATATATATATTATATATATAGATATACTGTATACGTAGAAAGTACGATAACATATAGACTATGATGCCTGAACCTTATGGAGGAATCATGGCCGTCCATTTTGCGATCACAGAAGGCAGAAAAAGACTCTTAAATTTTTATTTTTATTTTAAAGAGACGCTTAATTTATTGGATCCGTACAAAAATCTCACTTTCTTTCTATGCCCATAAAAAGAGAGAAAATGCGAAAAGCCCTAACTTTCTCTCTCTATACAAAAAATAATAATTCGAACAAAAAAAAAAAGAGGAATTGCATAATACTATCTACACCAGATGTTGAAGCACCAAATCTACTGATTCAGTGATCATTTATCTTTCTTGTTCCTAGAATTATGAAAAAATTAGTAGCCTTAATATTTGTCTCTTTATGTATTATAAACGTACATGATATGACCTAAACTTTTCCCAAAAAAATACTAATATTCTATATATTGGGTATTGACCAAACGTGAAATCTAATATTAAATGGTCAAAAGTAGTAACATGAGATTTTTCAATTTAGAAATAGGTGCCAAATTAATTCATTATGACATAACCCTTTCTTGTCAGAAGTCAAGAACTGAAACTACCAACATTTTATAATAGTAAAAGAAAAGTGGAAAATAAAAATAAAAAATATCTGTGTGATGACGTGATCAAAGATTCTGTAACAAAGACAACAAATCTTACAGACACCAAAACCTAATCTTGCCCCCAATCTCAACCTCTAAAAACCGAATTTTTGAAATTCTGAAAAAGAAAAAAAAAAAGTAAGAGATTACGGATCTCTTATTACGTTTTAGTACCCACTGAGTATAAAAAAGTTATTAGGTAAATGAAGATTAATTTTGATTGGTTGATGTTGAAGACTTTGTTAGCTTTTCTCTTTTTGGACATGAGAATTATATGTTTCAGGACATGAGTTGACAACTGTAAGCGATTAAAAAAAAAAGTTTTTTCAAACACCATTTAATTTTGACATGTTTTATGTTTGGAGGAAGGACAAGATAAATCACGTGGATTCTAATAAATATTGGAAATTGCGTGTGGAATTTAGAGATTACTAGTTTGAGTAATGTAACTCAAAATGAGATTTGATTATTCTAGATTTTTAAAAGAGTTATCTTAAGGAAAAAGAGAGACCTCCAGGAGCTTATTATTCTTAATTGTCTTCTAGTTTAAGTGATTATCTGATTTTTTTTGGTATAATGGGTTAAACTATCTAAAATATTGAAACTCTTATTGAGTTTCAAAATATTTAATGGATATTGGTTGGAGTTGAAATCTTCCTTCTTTTGGCTATAAGCCTATAACCACTTCTAACTAATCCTAGCTCATATATATTTTCCATAACTACAAGATAAACAAAAACTTACATTCACCAAGACAAAAACCTTACAAACATATTGTCCTTACAATTACATGTACGTCCCATTATTTCTATCACTCATTAAGTTAAATTTATTTAAAATTCAGAAATCTACTTTCACCTTATTTTACTCTCACTCACCATCACATGTGGTTCTATCAAATATATGATATGATATAATACATGAGAGAGAAAGAGAGAGAGATAAGAAAGGAAAGTAAGAGAAAGGAGAGAAGAGAAAGAGAGACACAGAAATTAACAACAATGGAGGATGGGATGATCACAAAACAGGAGATGACCTCATATAGTCCTTACTCTCCCAAATTTTGTTTCCCAAAACTTACTTTTATAGTCACAAAAATCAAGATTTTACCCATTACAACACCAGATCTATAAATATATCTAAATCTTGAAGTACTTGTTAGTAGAGAAAATAGAAAGTTATAAGATTTTTCATTATATATATAACAGAAATGAGTGAAGAAAGAAACCCAAACAAAGTGAATCTTAGTTCTACAAAACTGAATCTAAAACTCCACATTAGAATACTCTGATTGTCTCTTATTTCCTTTTTCATTTATTATCTAACTCTCACTCAGATCTCCATAAATTTGTACCATTTTCCTCACTTTACATATATAACAAATTATTTTTACACAAAGAAGAAAAAAGGCTTGTCTAAGTAAGAAAACAAAACAACACATGAAGAAAATAGATCTAGAAAATTAGTATAAATTTATGAATAAACCCGTCAAATTAATTAAAATTTACAACATCTAATTACATACATACCAATAAAGATTCCCACAAATGTTAGTGCGTTTATATGCATTTTCAAGAAAAAAAAAGTGAAAGATAATCCTACCAACAAGACGATATAAATCATAGAAGAAGAATCGAATCAAATCTAGCACAGAAGATCGGAAGCCCTAGTATAGATTCGAGCTTCAAGATATAAAAAGAAACCCTAAAATCTGTCTTTAAATTAATTAAACAAATTAAGAACAGAGTAGTAGAAGAAGAAACCTGTTGTTTGAGTACTCGTAGAGACGGCCACGGCTAGAGAAGACGATGAGTGCTACTTCAGCGTCACAAAGAACAGAGAGTTCGTAAGCTTTCTTGAGCAGACCATTTCTGCGTTTGCAGAAAGTAACTTGACGATTAGTTGTGTTCTCGATCCGTTTGATTTCGATCTTTCCTCTCCCAGATTTCCTCTGTGGGGACGAATCTTCTCCTAGCTCCATTTGGTAGGCCGTGTTGCTGCTCCAGAGCCAAAAGTGTAGCGCAAAAACACAATTGTTTAATCCAAACAAGAATTCAAAACAATCAATTACTTGGAAAAGACAACAGATTCGTTATGTTCTCTATTCGTTTTGAATTATGGTTGAGATCAAAGTAGATTATACAGATTCAACTCAATCTCTTGCCGGCACACATCTAAAGAAAGTAAGTAGAAAGTTGAAAATTTTCTTGATCTTACAATCATATTCTTCTACCAAGAATTATGGGTTTTGATTTTCTTTGCTGATTCTTTTGGGGAAAGAAAGGATGAGGAAACAAGTTAAACTAAGACTAAATCTTTTGGAGTTCAATTGAAAGTTTGTTCAATGAAGACTAAGAAAAAATAAATAAATTAAAGAGCAAAGAAGATCAGAGGATTCCGAATCTTGTTTCTCTCTAATTAAAAAACATGAGAGAATCAAATTAATACAGGAAAAAAGGAAACTAAAGAAGAACATAGATTTGGTACAAGGACCAAAAGAAGTGAAGCAAAGTAATATTATGAAGAAGATAATGTTTGAAAGGATTGGGGAACAACAAAATATTAGACTGACCTGTTTGGGGGAGATGAACAAAGGGGAAAGTTTTATTTTTCTTGGGAAAATGATTTTCTGGAAAGTATGAGATTTGGAGAAGTTGCAGAAAATGGAAGGTAAGGTTGTGCTGCTGAAGAGATGGGTATATACATTTATAAAGGAATAATTTATTTTTCTTTTAAATTTCTCTAATTTTTATCACCATTTTTTCCACTTTTCTTACATCTATATAGTGTCTTGTCAATTTGTGTTGATTACTGGTTTTCTTACTCACTAAAGCACAGTTTTATGAATCAAATCTAAGAGATAAGTATGTGTTTCTTCTTTATTAGATATGGATATATACATGTACTTTCTTAAAATGTTTCTCATTTTCAGAAACTAAGACATTTTAGGTTTTTAATAATAAAAAAAAAAAGATTTGACAAAGAGCAATCTACTTCACACGACGAATGAGTATAGCAGCTTTTGAAATCACATGAAAAATATAACTAATAAATAGAGGTTAATTACCATAAATAACACCCACCATACATCGAGACTTTTCATGAATATAATACTTATTAAGGACATCCCAATTTGAGAAACTGTTGAAAAAAATGGAAAATGGAGAAAAAAAAAAGAGTTTTATTGGTAGATAGTTCTTGTGTGGTCTTTCACAAAGGTCTAAATGAAAAGAGGGTTCAAGTTGGGCAATCACTCATGAGATGCAGACTCTACTTACCATTACTTGTCTTCCCTTTTCATGTGAAAGTTTTCGAGGCACTAAAATCTTTGGGTAAATCTCAGTACATTTTTTTTTTTGCTACAACAAATAGTGAACTTGGATCCTTTGTTTTTACTAAATTTTGATCTTTTTAAAGAGGAAAATTTATCAGCTCTATTCCCTTTTCTTTTTGAAAATTTTATGTGTAGGATTTAGTGTCATTTTTGCAGGAATATTTGTTCCACTAAACAAGGAAGTTGTATATGTATACCGATTTATAAACATATATATGTCGCTGTACATTTTATATATTTAACTTTATTTTGCAAATATATGTTTCAAATGGATTTTTAAAAGTAACCAAAGGCTAAATAATGAACAACATAAATTAGAATTTTGATAATTAAAATATCGTAACTAAATGTTGTTTTTCATATATGAACTGATTGTTTAAAAATAGTAACAAACAAGAAAATTGTGTAATCATCTATTTGGCTAAACTGAACATTAGTGAGTACTAGTATCTTTGTGAGTTTATCTCTTTTTCGGGAAAATAGAGTTGCAAAGATGTGAAAATTACTCAGACCGTGAAGTAAATTAGCACTCTTTTTTGATGTTAGTGAGATCCGGAGTTGATGATGTTCACTTGTTGTGATATTGACATATACAATATATAGACAAATTAATTAGATAAATAGGGTTTTAGGGTTTATAGGGGAAATAGGGAGGTGAAGCGTACTTTTATGTGGCTGGACAAGACGTAGGGCTTAATTTGGAAAGTTATTTAAGTGTAATGCTTCTGACTCAATTAGAAGGCAACTAGACTTTCTTCTCATCTGCAACTACTTTAATCTCTCTCTCTTTACATTTTCCTTTCTGACTTTTATACTCTTCAAAATATTATTTCTCCAAACCTTAAGTCCTGTTTTTCTGTTGATTTAACCAAAAATGTTTTTGGGAACAAAAATGATCTGAAATTTAAAATACTTGTCCTCGAGTTTGCATTATAGTCTCCAAAGGCCAAAAAGGCCATTTAACAAAATAAAATCTAGGGAGATGTATTGAAATTGAGATTTGAAGTGATGTGGGGTGATTTCATTTTCAGATGATTTATGGTGATTTTAGAGAAGTTGTTATGATTTTAATGAAATCACTCTAGGATTCCACCTAAAACCATGAGATTTTAAGTGATTTCCCACCAAATAACTCTAAAATAACTTGAAATCACCTAAAATTCTCACTTAAAATATTTTCAATAACACTGGATTTTAAAGTGGATTTGAAAATCACAAGTTCAATAACACTGGATTTTAAACTACTTTTTAAAATTTATGTTTGAATAACAGAGGATTTTGAAGAATAAAGTTAAAGAATATAGTTAACTTTATGAATAAAGTTGAAGAATATAGTTAACTATATTCTTAAGTTATTTAGTTTCACTTAGTTTGAATTGTTCAATAGTTGAATAAGTCGTGCCCTGTTTTGTAGGAAACGACTATAATGTGTTAGTGCTACGTTTGTTTCGGAATTTAGTTGTAAGGTCGATATATGAGACCACTTTTCATTCTGTTTAATCCAAGAGTGTTTTTCAGACATTTTTATTCTTTGCAGAGCTCTCTGATCCATTATCAACAAGTGGTATCAGAGCCTGTAACGAACCTGAAAGTCTGAAACAGAAACAAAATGAGTGACAAAGATGCGTTGATCGTACCGAGGTTTGATGGAGACTACGAACACTGGGCGCGATGCTGATGGAGAATCTCCTCAAATCCAAAGAGTGCTGGGATCTCATTGAGACAGGGATTCCACAGAGAGCAACAAATGTGATCCTCACTGGACCACAAAGAACGGAGTTAGCAGAGAAGACCGTGATAGATCACAAGGTGAAAAATTACTTGTTTGCCTCCATAGACAAGACGATTCTCAAGAAGGAGACATCAAAGGATCTATGGGAGTCGATGAAGAGGAAGTATCAAGGGAATGATCGAGTTCAAAGCGCGCAGCTGCAGCGACTGCGCAGAGACTTGGAGGTGCTCGAGATGAAGAATGGAGAGACCATTACGGCTTACTTCTCAAGAGTAATGGAGGTAGCCAACAATATGCGGAATCTAGGAGAAGAGATGCCAGATTCAAAGGTGGTTGAGAAGATTATGAGAACTTTAGTCGAAAAGTTCACATATGTTGTGTGTGCCATTGAGGAGTCGAATGACATCAAGGACATGACGGTGGATGGCCTACAGAGTTCATTGATGGTGCATGAACAGAATCTGAGTCGTCATGTTGGAGAAGAACAGGCCTTGAAGGTGGAAGGTCAGTGGAATCAATATGGCAGAGGTAGAGGTAACTACTCAAACAGAGGAAGAGGTAGAGGAGGCTACCAAGGCAGAGGACGTGGTAACACTTCAAAGGAGATGGTGGAGTGTTACAAGTGCCACAAGAAGGGTCACTACAAATCTGAATGTCCAGACTGGGATAAGGAAGCAAACTATGCTGAGTTTGATGAAGATATGGTGTTGATGGCTCATGTCGACATCAAGGATGAAGAAGAACACATTTGGTTCCTTGACTCAGGGTGCAGTAACCACATGTGTGGTACTAAGGAGTGGTTCACTGAGTTCGACAGTGACTTCCGACATAATGTGAAGCTTGGTGATGACAGAAGATTGGTGGTGGAAGGTAAGGGAAGCCTGAGATTAGAGATCAATGGCATGATCAGGGTGATTACATCGGTATACTATGTACGTGGCTTGAGAAACAACTTACTCAGTATTGGGCAGCTGCAGGAGAAAGGGCTCAGAGTAATCATCGAGGACAATGTATGTGAGATTTGGCACAAGCAACAGAAGGAGATGGTAATGTACTCAACCATGACAAAGAACAGAATGTTCATTGCTCTAGCCAAAGTGAGAAGACCGAGAGAAGTTGAAGATGGGAAATGCCTACTTGTCTCAGAGAAAACAAAGAAGCTATGGCACACAAGGTTTGGTCATCTAAACTATGGGGGTTTAAGAATCCTAGCTGAGAAGGAGATGGTGAATGGGCTTCCAATCACGGGTCTAGAAGAGTCAGAAGCTGCGTGTGACATCTGTCTCAGAAGAAAACAGAATCATCACAGTATTCCAAAGAAGAGTGATTGGAAGACAACAAGGGCACTACAACTCGTTCACAGTGACATCTGTGGACCCATCTCACCAATCTCAGAAAGTGGAAGGAGGTACATCATAAACTTTATTGATGATTGGAGCAGGAAATGTTGGACATTTCTGCTGACTGAGAAATCAGAGGCTTTTCAAGCCTTTAAAGAGTTCAAGGCTGCAGCTGAGAGAGAATCGGGACAATCTTTGGTGTGTGTCTCAGAACAGACAGAGGAGGAGAGTATGGACCCAAGGCGTTCGAAGAGTTCTGTAGGGAGAATGGTATAAAGACACAACTCACAGCAGCATACACACCACAGCAAAATGGTGTAGCAGAGAGGAAGAACAGAAGTGTCATGAATATGACAAGGTGTATGCTACTGGAGATGTCAGTACCAAGGAGATTTTGGGCTGAAGCTGTTCAATATGTGGTTCATATCTTGAACAGAAGCCCATCAGCTGCATTAGGAGACATCACACCTGAACAGAAATGGAGCCAACACAAACCTTCGGTGGAATATTTGAAGATATTTGGTTGTGTTGCCTTTGCTCTAGTGCCTTACGAGAGAAGAATCAAGCTAGATGAGAAGAGTGTGAAGTGTGTGATGTTCGGGCTAAGCAAAGAATCAAAAGCTTACCGTCTATACAATCCCGTCACGAAAAAGATTGTGATAAGCAGAGATGTTCATTTTGATGAAACCAGAGGATGGGAGTGGGACACCTAGTTGCAGAGCAAAGAGCTATCTTGGAATGAGATAGTCACTGAAATAGAAGAAGATGCGAACAGATCTGCAGAAAATCTGAATGAGCCGGAAGAACAGAATGCAGAGGCAAGTGAAGAAATAGAAAACGAAGAAGTAGAGAATGAGGAAGAAGGAAACGAGGAAACAGAGACAACTCAGGATGTAGTTGTCAATCAAGTACCTGCACGTGAGGGAGGAAGAAACAGACAAGCACCTGTCTGGATGAAAGATTATGTGCTGGGAAATGCAGGTTTTGTAATTTCTGAGGATGGAGACGACATCTTAGCATTGTTCATTGCTTCTGATGATCCAGACTGTTTTGAAGAAGCAGTGAAACATGAAGTGTGGAGGAAAGCAATGGAGGCTGAGATCAAATCGATTGAAGAAAATAACACTTGGGAGTTGATGGAGTTACCAATGGGAGCCAAAGTGATCGGAGTAAAGTGGATTTTTAAAACTAAGTTCAATGAGAAGGGAGAAGTTGACAAGTTCAAGGCACGGCTAGTAGCCAAAGGATATCATCAGAAGTATGGTATTGATTTTCATGAAGTTTTTGCTCCAGTAGCGAGATGGGATACAATAAGATCGGTTCTTGCTCTTGCTGCAAAAAGAGATTGGAGTGTGTATCAGCTTGATGTCAAGAGCGCCTTTCTTCATGGAGAATTGAATGAAGATGTCTATGTGCAGCAGCCTAAGGGTTTCATACTTGAAGAGGAATCCAACAAGGTCTACAAGCTGAAGAAGGCACTATATGGGATCAAGCAAGCACCAAGGGCTTGGTACAGTCGCATTGAAGGGTATTTCATGAAGGAGAAGTTTGAAAAAGCTTACTGTGAGCACACTCTGTTTGTGAAGAGAAAAGGAGATGAGATTCTTATTGTGAGCTTATATTTAGATGATCTGATCTACACAGGGAATTCGATCTTGATGTTGGATGATTTCAAGAGTTCTATGATGATGGAGTTCTCGATGACAGACCTTGGGAAAATGAAGTACTTTCTGGGTGTTGAGGTTATTCAAGATGAGAGAGGCATCTTCATTAACCAACAGAAGTACGCTGAAGAGATACTAGAGAAATATGGCATGGAAACCTGCAACGCTGTGCAGAATCCAATGGTGCCAGGCAATAAGTTAACGAAGATAGGAGCCCTTGAAGTCGTTGATGCCACATCATTCAAACAGCTTGTGGGAAGTCTGAGGTACCTAACAGCTACTAGACCTGATCTAATTTATTCTGTGAATTTGATCAGTCGATATATGGAAAGTCCTAGAGAACAACACATGCTGGCTGCAAAGAGGATCCTAAGATATGTGCAGGGAACCTCTGATTACGGTATAAGATACAAGAAGGGTGATGAGGAGAAGTTTGTGGGGTTTGTTGATAGCGATTATGCAGGAGATACTGATGATCGGAAAAGCACATCCGGATATGTGTTTATGCTGGGAGGAGGAGCAATCTCATGGGCATCAAAGAAGCAGCCTATAGTCACTTTGTCCACAACTGAGGCTGAATTTGTTGTTGCAGCTTATGGAGCGTGTCAAGGTGTGTGGTTGAGAAACATTCTTGAAGAGATTGGATATACTCAAGAAGAAGGTATTGTTATGTTCTGTGATAATAGTTCTACTATTAAGCTGTCAAAGAACCCTGTGTTGCACGGAAGAAGCAAACACATTCATGTGAGGTTTCACTTCTTAGGCGAGCTTGTGAATGATGGAGTCATTGCGCTTGATTATTGTACCACTCAAGAGCAGCTGTCTGATATCATGACGAAAGCTGTGAAGCTTGATGTGTTTGAGAAGCTGAGAGGTGAGATGGGTGTCTGTCGCAAGGAGGAATAAACTGGAAGGGAAGAGTTCCAGTTTAGGGGAAGATTTGAAGAATAAAGTTAAAGAATATAGTTAACTTTATGAATAAAGTTGAAGAATATAGTTAACTATATTCTTAAGTTATTTAGTTTCACTTAGTTTGAATTGTTCAATAGTTGAATAAGTCGTGCCCTGTTTTGTAGGAAACGACTATAATGTGTTAGTGATACGTTTGTTTCGGAATTTAGTTGTAAGGTCGATATATGAGACCACTTTTCATTCTGTTTAATCCAAGAGAGTTTTTCAGACATTTTTATTCTTTGCAAAGCTCTCTGATCTATTATCAACAGATTTGTCATTTTAAATCAAATCACTCAAAATCACCTAAAACCCCAAGTTCAACACACCCCCTCTAGTCTCAAAATCGATAGTTAGAATATATATAGTTGTTCATATTTTTTTTTATAAAGGATTAAAATCTAGTTGTTCATTTATACGGATTATTTTTTGTTAGGTTAACAACTGATAATCATAATTTAACTTATTTTAGAATTGTTCAAAATGTAAAAACCTGAAAGATGGATTAACAATCTATCTTGATTATCTAATAAATGGTACAACAATTGAAGGGTTCATCTTTTAAGTTTGATAGCTTCAGTAAAAGGAATGGCTGATTAAAACTAGAGCCCTTTTACTGTGATTTCAATAGTAGTCGGCCATTATTCATGTTTTGAATGTACAAAAATATCCAAAGAGAGAAAATATTGTGTATGTGGAGGAAAGAAATGTGTAGATTTTCTAAGATTTTATTTACTAAGTTAAATTAAAATATTGTTGAATAATTGAGGAGCACAATGTATAAATGAAGTAAGGTTATGCCAAAAGAAGAGGGAGAATAGCATGTGATGTGTAGTCTTTGATCTCCATCTTTTTGAGCCCATTTAGGGTAATGTGATAGGGATGAGAGAAACATACATATACATTGCATATTCACATTTATGTGCAAATAACTATATACACCCACTTGCTAGGTGCTTTGTTTTCTTCTTTTTTTTTTACTTTTTTTTTCGCAATTAGAAAAATTAGTCCAATTAAATAGGAGACCTTCTCTTATGTATTTTAAAAGTAAAAGTAAAAGTAAACTTCGTAAGAAATTATGAGTTTAAATACTATATATATTTCTTTAGCATGTGAAATTGTTAGTATGTATATATATACTTAAATGTAGAGAAATGGATTGGGTCATTTATATAAGAAACAACTCAATTGCTTTGGGTAAAGCTTTCATGGTCGAAGTGGGTTTTAAAAACCATAATATCTTCTCGTATCTTTCATGGTGGACCACAATCGAGGGTTGCTTTCTACCATATTTTGATCACTTTTGAGTTTTGTTTTTTGTTTTTTTGTTTTTTTGTTTTTTTTTTTTAAAAAAAAAATTCTATAACTCGTTGAATTATTTACCAGCCATTAAGTGGTTGATAAAGTGATATACTATCAATTATTCGGTTTTTACATTTTGACAATGTAACTCCACAAAATTGTTTAACCAGCATGCATACTTCAAATTATACAATTAGACTTAATTTGTCAACACGTGTTTTATAAAAATAATTTTGACATAAAAATCAGTGTGTAAATAAACACCGTAATGTTTGTTTCTGTATTTTAACCAATAAACATATCCATATACTTTATCAAAAAAAAAAAAAAAAAACTTATCCATATAAAAAATGTGCACTAATTAATTCACAATGAATATCATCCTTAATATTTGATGTATGTTTTTCACATAAATTAAGAAACATTGAATGTTAAGTTATGGATTGTTTTCTTAAATCAACTAATTTTCAATCAACATTACCCAATAATATTTAAGTATTCAAATACTTTTAGTTAATTGTTCTTAAAATTTGTAATATTTTGTTATTAATTAACAAAAAATAACTTTAAAAAGCTAAAACATCATACTATATGGAACAAAGAAAAAAAGTTTAAACATCAAATATTAAGTAACATATAGAGTATATTAGTTTTTTTGGGGGGGCTCTAAATGTTAAGGTATATTAGTTCTATTTCTGACGTAATAATGATTAAGAACTCTTTAATTAATAAATATGTCAAAACATGAGACGTCGAAGCATACATTATGTGTTGGAGAAGGGATCACTTAAATGAAACTACCTAATCAAATTTAATGCATATTCAGTTGTTCCCTAACTTTATTTCCTCATTAAATAACAAACCATGAAATTTTTTTGATGCGTAACCTAAAGTTCTACAATGATAAAAAGTGGAGGGTATCTCGCGATCAGAATCCCAAGTGAATATCCAAATCCAAGTGTTTTCTCTCATGTTTAAAATCTACTACTCTCCGTCAAGAAACAAATGCGATCAGTTCAAGACGTATTCCAAAGCAAAAATTCTTTATATGGTTGTGTTCTCAATCTACAGACCGATCCGAGATATTTACTCGGCCATACAACTATATATTGAAACTTGTTCCCACATATTCTTACAGAGAGTGTCAAATGAGCTGGACTTTTCACTTTTGAAACATGATCGGGATTCGCTGCCAAAACCATCACAAAAACCGACGAAAACATCACAACAATGATTTAGATCAGAGGCTCCAAGACAATCAAAAATGGTATTTTTTCGCTTGCCATGCCCATGCTAATATACCATATGGACCGAATGTAATCATCGCTTACATCGACACACCTTTAAATCCGTGGTTTTGATCATATCCTATTGATTCTCTGATTAGAAACAGAGTGTCGTGTTCACCCTCAAAAATTTATTATACTACAAAAATTTATATAATACAGTAGTCATTTATACACATAGTGAAAATAAAAAAAACCATGTGTTTTTTTTCTTGTCACGCATATCCCTCGATGTGAATTATTTGCATCACTGCAATTGCAGTCACTCGTATAACTGATGCAATTTTTTTTTACATCATTTATAACTGATACAAATAAATAAAATAAATGATTTAAAACACTTTTTTTGTAGTTAAACTACGGCGGTTGTTAAAACAATTGAACTATGTATCTCTCTTTCGCAATATTTTATGTAAATTTTGTATATTTATTTGTTTTTATTTTTTGTCATTGACCATACTATACAAAAAAATTATAGTCTCGGAAGTTCTAATAATTTCACTTTATTAAATAACAAACAATATAAAAAGATTGATTACTTATAATTAATTTTGTCGGTTCCCAAACATATCTTTTTAGTCTTCTTCACTAAAACATGACTCATGTAGTCTAAAGCTTAGGCAATACATCGCCGAAAGAGATAGCCATGCATGCTATCTTCTTCTTCAACTAACATTTCGAGAAATTAAAGTATCTAAATCGATATGTTCGTGAAATATAAGTGAGCCTTCTAGCTGCCTTGTTCGTGCTTACTAGATTAACATAAAAATTGAGTTTCTTTTCGAATGTACAAATATTGGGCGTAAATCGACGTCGCCAGATATTACTATCATGTTGTCGTTTCATGATTCGTTCGTATGTGTTCATGCGCCAACTCCATCATGTGAATGATCATAATTTTATCGCCACTATTTTCAAATCAAGTGTACTTGTTACATTTGTAGCACGAAGGTGTTTTATTTTCTGTTTTTGGAGAGAATCAAGAAGGTCAATTGGGACTTGGGAGCATGTCTGATTTTCAAAAGCTATGGTAAGATAAGAGAAGGTCCTGTGAGCAGAAAATACACAGGAAATTTGAGGATTACTGCTGTATTTGCTGAGTACACAGTTCATATCACTCGAGAGCTTGTTAACAGTTTGGAAGCAAACAACATCCAGTGCCGATGCCTTGGATTCGGTAATTTGATGGATTTTCTGTTTTGACATTGTAACTTAACATTGTAAGTTTCACTTTTGGCTGATTTGATTTCTGTTTCTTTGATGAAGATTCAAAGAATAACAGAGCACCATTAAGGCTGACATCTCAGCATTTTTAGCCAACCCTGCAAATGTCCCGCCAAGGAACACTCTGAGCATTTCGGGTGATTTTACTTACGCTGAATCCTTAACTGAGGCGCGGGCTCGTGGCCACAACACTTTAGCGGCTTTTAGGCCTGGTACTAACGGGGAGGCTGAGCTTAACCCCCATGTTCATGATTCATGGCTGTGGAAACGTCTGCTTTTGTTGGCAAGAAAGTCTACGAGGAAGGGGTCAAGCCAAAGTCGAAGAAAAGAAAAGCAAACGAGGAGTTGCAGAGGCAGTTTGGAAAGAGAAGATAAATAGAAGAGAAGAGAGCTGTTTCTTTTTGTAATTGGGAAGTTTTTTTATTGTAATTGGTCAACATTATAACGTGGCACTCTTAAAACTCTTTGGTAGAAACAGCAAAAAAGTCTTTTGGGAATGAAGTTTAAATGTTACTAGATCTGGACCCGTGCTGCTTGAGAAGCACGGGCTGTTGTAATTTTTGATTAAAAAAAAACTAATTATTCACCATGTAATTATGTTAATAATAGTATATTTGTGATATATAATGATAATTAGTATTATTTGATTATCTATGTATGAGAAGCAATTGCATTTGTGGTCCGAATTCATTGTCTTTTTTTTGGGGTAACATTAACAAATAAACAAACGGAACAAAATACAATCGTCAAAAAGAAATCGATTCCTTATTTTTCGAATGATGATGTGAAATCGACTTTATCTAATCCAGTGGATAAGTTTGCGATGGAAAATCCGGTGAAAATGAAAAGTTATTAAAGTTTGAAATTTGGAGAAATTAGCGTCGTGTATTCATCAACGAAGATGAAGAGTTTTTGATGTAAGCGATTTAGCATTTCCTTTACTTCAAATCACTTAAATTAGTATTTGATTATGAGGAAGTTAAATACTCTTCATAATTCTGTTGAATTAACTATTTCCTTCATTTGCAAAATCACTTAATTTTACTTGATCTTTATGTCTTTTTATTTTGATTTTTCGGTAATTTGAAATCTAATGTCTACAAAGCATTCCCGTCGAAATTGAGTAAGAAAGTTCGTCACAATCGGGCAAAGATTCATTCCGATTAATACTCTAGGTAATATATTTATGTTGACAATTCTAATCCCTTTTGAATCTCTTTTCATCTTTGATCAGATCTGTTCTTTCTAGATTTTGACAATTCTAATATAAATACTTTCTAAACCCTAGGGTTGATAACAATACTTTTCTTGCTTATTTGAAGAGAATATATTTGGGTTTGCTGACTCTGCTCTTGTTTTAATGTCATAGTCTCGGTAAAATCATTAATATAGTATTTTCCCATAATTTATATCAATTAGAAAATTCTTTATCAAACAAAGTCAATCAGTTTTGAAATACAGTAGTTTGAATAAGTATATTAGTCTATTGTTATAGTACTTGACACTTGAAATATAATGGATTGTGTATAAAGGATCATACTTTATCCTTGTATCATTTGGAGAAATTGTTCACTTGTATCATTTGAAAATAAGTGAAACTTATGTGTTATAAGAACCATGCGTATAAGTTATATGTATTTGAAATTCTCTGATTTCCTGTCGTTTATCTTAATTACACGAACATACTCTTTTAAGTTTTCCATCACAATCATGTTATGTACTAAATTAACATACCTCATCAATAGAAACGATTTGAGATCCTGTGTCTAGTTGGGTGATCAACTCAGCACTGGAGTCTGCTTCTATTATATCCACTCCCATTCCTAACCTTTGTCACCTTATAAGTTTCTGCTCAAATCATAAACTCAAATGTCTTCCACAGTAAACTTGATATTGTTTCAGGTATTGCTTTTGGATCTTGAATCTGCATCGCACCACATTTACAAATAGTTTACTTAGTTATTTAGTACACTTTGCATGCATATTTGTGATTCGCTAAAAGATAAGCTCTTCAAATGAACCATCAAGCAGGACTACAATTGAATATCGATGGTTCCCGAATTGATAGGTTTTGATTCTTATATTTACTCTTTTTTTTTAATGACGTTTACTCAACTATTTGTGTGGAGTTAATGATTCTTCTTCAGCGTGTCTTGTCTTACTATCGATTCTCCTATGATCCCTAGCGTTTTTTGTCCTTGTTTTTTCAGATTCAAGGAGACAATTAGCTTGTGAAGTGCTTCAGTGAACAGAGAAAATGGTAATCCTTCTCAGATCCATTATAAAGCTAATAAATAGCCAAATAAGACCGATAAATTTAAAACTTTCAAACAAAATATACAGAGACTTCTATGAAGAAGTTTTAGAGTGTCAAAACTAAAACATTCAAGCAAACAGCAGACGACTTTGGATTGTCCCGAATCCCGATGGATCTAAGTGGTCTCCGACCCAAAAAGGCATAATGGTTCTTGTATTGTCGAGTCGCTCACTTCAGTTTTCCTTATTCTTATTAGTCTCCTACAACGCCTTCTTAACCTCCTCCATAGTCTTCTCTAACTGATATTATGACTGTGCAAGGCTTCTTTGATGTAGATTGCAGGTCAAGTGCATCTCCAACTTCTTCTTTACGCATCGATAAAGGTGTTGCAAAAGTGACATAATTTTCCTGGCTATTAGTAAGCATAACAGGTACATTCAAAATCAAATATACTCCCCAAATATCATCTTGCAAAAATTGTATCATATATTAACTTATGATAAAAAAAATAAAAAAACATAGCAACGTCGTCAACAAAAATAATTGATGGCTACTTCCCAATCTCCTGCATGATTAACAAATACATCACAGGTAAATAATCTTTTTTAATATAGTAAATATTGAGTTGGAATCTCTGCAAGAAATATTACTTACCTCTAGAAAAATTGATTTGTGCAAATCTAATCAAGCATGTAATAGTGCCTTCACATGCATATTCTCAAGCTTTAAGAATGTACACTACTTTCTCACGAAGAATATAAAACAAACTAATGGAATGTTTTTGTGTTTGTATTTCTTACATGTTCATTTGCGAGTATGATTTCATTAATTCATCGGATAGTCACGTGAACTGGAACCTAGGGTTTTGAAGTTCGATTTTCCAGTTTGATGAATTGAATACGTCATTCATTGTATTTTGACACCCTACATAGAAATTAAACACACACAAAAACATTGAGTACGATTTTATAGAGATTAGCATGTATTCATTTATTTATTTTCATATAAAATAATCTTACATTTTTGTATGCTATAATCTTCTCCAAGGTTTATATGGCAGCTGCGGTGTATTGCTCCGAAGAACCTTGACTTGGATTAGCCAACCTGATTTGAAACGATGAAAATCATTAAGGTAAATATTAATTCCAAAAGTAGCAGCCATTAAAAGTGCTTTAAAAATAAACATAGCTGTAAGTTCTGCGTGTAGGTGGAAGTTTATTTATACTAAAACAATCTTGAAGGTCAAGAAAATCTTAGCGAAATTGGAGGAAATATACATAAAGAATAAGTACTGGAATATCTTTCAGTTTAGGAGTTATACGCCTACTATACTCATTCTTATTTCATGGAGATGGAATATTCAAGTTTCCAAAGATATCGCTATTGTGTTCTATACTTTGAAATCACCTATTATTAAGGAAATTAATTCTTCAACTAATTTCTAAAGGATTATCTCATTTCCCATTTTTGAATTGCAGGTTTAATTAGCGAGATATATGGTGTGATTAATGTTCTTTCGATTAGTGTATTATTTAGTTAAATATATGGCATCGAATATTCAAGTTTTCTTAGATTTTTGAAAGATTTGTTTAAATTATGCGTGTAGAATATGTTAGTTTGTTCTCAATTTATTGAGATTGTCATAGAACGGGAATGTAGTATTGTTTTGATTTGGAAGGTAGCATATTCGCCATTTTGGAAGATTCCATTATGAATTTTGGTTTCAATTGAAAAAATGTCCGGTTTGGTTTTAAAATACTATTGTTCGCCTGTTTAATTTAAGTTAAATCAGAAGATCCGCATGTTTTCTTTTTCAGTCGGGTCGTTTTTTTTTTTTAATTTTAGTGCTAATCTCGAGTTAAAACCTGTTTGGACACAGGGATAGGCACTTTGTTAAGTTAAAATTCTTAAGTTGTTCCTCTGTTTTAATAGTATAGAAGATTAAACACAATCTCCAGCACATAGTTCCATCGGATTCTGAAACATCATCAACAAGATGAATTTTTTTAACAATAATCTGAGGTAAAATCGCAAATCCTACACCATTTTTAGATTACAACAGCAAATATATATTGAGGTTAAAATCAAAGATCTTACTACAATAGGATGCTGTTTCTGTCCACACGAAGACTTTCTTTCTTTCAGTGTAGAACAAAATTACAAATTACAAAGTAAATTTCGGTTGTTTAGGGGGAAAACCAAACTAAACCGGAGGGAATACAAAAGAATGGTTTTTCAACCGGTTCAAGAATTACAAATGTGAACCGGATGATGAGCCGTCATGATGGCTGCTTAAATCCCAATTATGTTTCTTCTTGTGCTCGAAATTCTGAAAGCATGTCAATGGCCTCATCTGAGGAAAAAAAAAAAACATGTGGAAGAAGAAACATATCAGAGAGACAAACAAACATAATCCAAAAGCCAAAAACAAATAAACTCTCTATTATCAGTTTTGTGTCCTAGAAAGAGTGAGAGAGAGAGAGAGACCCTCCATTGTCGCTTGTGACCCATGTGGTGAAGAATGGACTCAAGCCGTTTGATGATCTCTCTGAAAGTTGGTCTCTTTGCAGGTTTCTCTAGCCAGCATTCTTCTATCAACCTAAGGAATTCAAGAATCAGATCTAGCCCAAACCGGTTAATGACATGAACCAAACCAAATCAATGATGCAAAACTGTGGTGAAGAGAAAATGAAGACTCACGTTTTAAGTCCATGAGGGTATTGCTTTGATGGAGCTTTGAAAGATGGCCTCCCTTTGGAAGCATAAGCTTCTGAAGCTTCCCTGTCTTCCTTTTCAGCAAAGGGCATTCTTCCTTCAATCATCTAAAACATCCCACAATGAAAAGAAATCAACAACATGAACAAAGAAAAGAAAAAAAGTTTCTGCTTTTACCTCTTGAACAATCAACGCAAACGAGAAAACATCAGCTTTTGTATCGTACTCTTCGCTGGTGAAAACCTCAGGAGCAATATATCTACCTATAATGTGTGTATAACACCGATACAAATCAAATATTTGTCAAAAACATATTCTCAGTAATCAAGACTCTTGACCAAGAAGATCAAGAACTTAAAAGCTCCCAACTGTACAGTAACTAACTAGACGGATGCGAAAAAGGCACTTACAAGAAATGTCTACACATCTGAAAGGCTTGTCTTCTTTAACCGTAACAAGCTTGCTTACTCCAAAGTCTGCAACTTTCAGATGCCCTGAATCATCCCTCAATATGTTTCTGCATTCATAAATTTACCATAGTCACAATAAATTTAAAAGAACCTGTTGATGCATATAAGACACAAGAAACCGCTGATATGGACAGTGTGGACTCACGAAGGTTCAAGATCGCGGTGGATTATAGGGTCGCCTTTGATCTCATGGAGATAGCTCATTCCCCTAAAAGATATTCAAACAGGTAAGAGTCAGAAGAGAATCTAATAGAGCATCTATAAACTATGAAGAAGACGCATCTACAGCTTTAAATCGGAGACCTAGCGATATCAAGGGCATATCGAACAGCAGTAGCTGGTTTTAGTTGTCCTCTCCTTTTGAGCAATTCACGCAAATCTCCCTGAAGAATATTATATCAAAAATATGAGATCTTGAATTCACAAAACTAAAGAAAACTTCAACATATCAGAGAAATTAAGTCCATACCCTGGGCAAATATTCAGTTACAATCATCATTGGATTACTTTGAGTTACAGCACCAAGAAACTGCACAATGTTTGGATGCCTTAGCCTTTGGAGCAACGCAAGCTCATCGTGGAATTTCCTCCTGCGCGCACATACACACAACACAACACAACACGATTATGGTAATGAAAAACTGGAATTCTAAAACCGTATTATTATTATAGATAAGTCACTTACACTTGATCATCATCGCTCAAAACTTTATCGTCTAGCTTTTTCACCGCAACTTGAATACCACGCCACATTGCCATACAGTAAGTTCCCTGAAACAAGAAGCTTCATACAATTAGACACGGGGGAATTTAAACACATCAATAAAAAAAGAGACAGGACATGTTTTTTTTAACCTTTGTTATCTCTTTGCTTTGAGTGAAATCAAGCTCGTTAGGATTGATTTCATATTCAGGGACTTCACGTGCAGTCTTCACGTGCATTGGAGCCATCTGTAACATACAAATTTTGTAAACAATAAAAAAATCCAAATCTTCCAGTGGCTATTACAGCGACATATACAATCAAAACACAAAAATGATCACATCAAAATTTTCAGCTAGATTCTTACCGGATGTTTAGCTCCATGAGTCTCAAGAATCTTAATTACATCAACGTTCTTGTAAAATATCGCGTCTGCAAATGGCTGTTTACGAAAACGTATTAGATTACTACAAAACATCACTATCATCGTCATCTATCTATCCATCAATACACAACAAAACCAGAGATTCAATTANAAAAAACAAAAAAAAAAAAAAAAAAAAAAAAAAAAAAAGAGAAATCTAAATTTCTTACAGTGCTTCCCCATCGATCTTTAGGATCAACCTCGGCTTTCCGATCAAGAAGAAGCTCGACGACATCTTTAAACCCCTGACAAGCCGCCACGTGGAGAGCAGTCCGGTCATCAATGTCTCTGTAATTAGCATCGATCCCGGAATCCAGAAGCTCCTTAATCCCTTCAATGTCACCTTCATTTGACAAATACATAAGTCTCACACCACCGTCGATCTCTTCTCCATCCTCTAACAACTCTTCCTCCGAGTGAATCGACGGCTCCGGATTCTTCTCCGGCGCCAGCGACGATTGCCGACCAATCGTAAACCGCGGCGTTTGGTACTCCTCTACCGTGTCCCGACAAAAACCCACGAAACTCATTTGATCCTAAAACCCTGATTTGTGTCCGAAAATCTGGGGTGGTCAAGGAAAAATCAAACCTTTAATAAAGCAAATCAATGCCCTTTTGACAATTTTTCCTACGCAGATATCGAGAAAAGACAAACTCTTTAAACCCCAATTCGCAGAATCTGAGAAGTAATTGAACAGAAAAATCGCAAAAGAATACGGAGAATTAAAATGGGTATCTTTCAATTTCAAAGGAATTGTTCTGAGAGAAAAATAAAAATGAAAATGAAAATGAAAAACCCAGTGACGAATTTATAGGTGGGTGGTGCCGTAATGGAGAAGAGAAAGCTGGCTGGCTTTAAAAAAAAAAGTCATCGGAGAAGAAAAAAAAGGACAGAACCAGCTTCTGTCGAGCGCGTATGTGTCACGTGCTTAAATCGCGTGAGACGAAACTTTCAGACGTCATATCTGGCGCCACGGTAAGAAGGCGTTGACGAAAAGAAACGAAAAGAGATCTTAACCGTTGAATTAAACAGAGTCAGATGAATATTAACGGTTTGGATCAAACCGCACGTTTCGGATTCGATTCGTAAACGACCGCGTTTCACATGCGCCGACGCATTTTCTTCTGTAACCAACTTGGTATGTGAATTAACGGGCTCTCTATGAATTAAACGCGTTTCACATGAGCCCGTTTCATATGTGAATTAAAATCAAACAAAGACTTTCAAAAGGATAAAAGAGTATAACGGGCTCTCTATTTTTGTTTGATTTTCCAAATTTGATTACATTATTTTCCACTTGTTTAAACTGATAAATATAACAATTTGCAGGCCACTTTAGTTGTCTTTGTTTTTTTTTTTAAATGATAATAGCCACTTTAGTTGGCCAACGAAAAAAAAATAATAATTGGATAAGGTTTCATGCTAAATATGTGATCTAATTTATTGAATAGGTAAAAAGATTGACATCTTCATCCTCATCTTCTTCTTTTCTCTCCCAATATCATTTTAGAAAGAAAAGAAAAATCGTTAACTTACTATTCAACTTCACAACATGTGAATTTGTATGGTTATAGCATCTTCTCTAATGTTATACTCTTTCTTTTTAATCAACCTATATGCTTAACTGTTTTTTTCAATTATAAAACTAGTTCTTATATAAACTTCGATAGATATCTTTTATGTAACATGTAAGGTCAAGATTCTGACATTAGAATTTTAAGACATGGTCATATAGATAATCATGCTTTTGTCTCAACTAATGACAAGTTGTCTAATATATAATAATAACTTATGAATTCCAGTTGAAACATTTTAATAACTTATCCCTTAATTTCAATTCCAACTTTTTGGATTTTTCGAAGTTCTTCAGTAGCAAATGTCAACTACGTTCAGAATTGGTTCCTAGTTTTGTAGTGTTATTATTTCAATATTCATAGTATTCATTAATATGAAAATGAATATTCTCACTAGATACATGTATTTGTTTAAATTAACGTAATTTATCCGTAGCATCTTAATTATTACCTAAAATTGGATACACTTCATAAAAATATCACTTGGAAATTTTGTACTTAGTCTGATAATAAGGGGTCAACTGATAATTCAAAAGAGTTGTTCCCAGTACATAATAGTAGATTAAGGGGAACAACTCTGTTGAGAGCTTTCTGCCAAAATCTTACCAAATGTTGAATGATCATTACTATGCGTCTATGCGTAATAGACCCTTATATCTTCCTCATGAAACCTTACTATATATAGTTCTTATCATTTAACTTCAGTTCAAACTTTTTGAAACTTTTCTAAGTAATTTAGTAACAAATGTCAACTACATTCCACATTGAATCCTTATTCTGTTTATAAATTATGATTTTAAAAGCATCTTATTATCATTCGGATAAGAATCCGATAATTCTAATCCTTGACTGGTTCCACCCTTCAAGATATAAATCAAACCCCTTTACAAGAAACAAAGGGAATATTCCCACCAGATACATTATTTTTCTCATATTAACATAGAACTAGTAAATTTCATATTGCCATGTTATCTTAGAGAAATTGCAAAAATCGGATGTCAATAATGTCTTATTTAACTGCAAATATGGGAAACACATCACCCGAAAAACAAAGTAACCCTTTATCTTATGACAAAACCAAGCAAACAACAACAAGAACAAGAAAAAAGAAACAGAAGCAAGCATACATTTAGATCAAACAGATACCAAGTATGAACCATAGTAGTACCATACCATGGAATATCACAGCAAACTAAACCAAACCTAAACCGATATAGGCGAATAAGCACAAGAGAAAGATCGGAGATAGACCCAAAACCATAACAATTTTTTCTTTATTTCTTTTAAGAAGTTAAGTTATGCTCGTCAATTTTTACCCAAGATCCAACGTTTGCATCGGTTATCCATAACGCAACTCGATTTATCCGAAAAATCAATCCGTTGAGACTCGAATCAAGTGCGTAAGCTTTCTCTAACGCTTTCTTCTTCTCTTCCTCAGTTAGATCGCCGTAGAGTATGCTCATATGTGGCACGTAAACTGCAAACATCCCAACATGTCACATATAATAAAAAGAAGAAGAAATAAAACACATTTCTTGATAATAATCTGATTTAACGTTTTTCTCAATACCAACAATTATGATAATTCAAATGAAATACTGAAATTCGATTGATTGGAGATTAGATCATACATTTTCCGGTGAAAGGTTTGAAGTGGGCCATAAAATGTCCAGCAGCATTCATTACCTGTAAACATAACACAACAATGTTTGTAATATCTTAACATTAAAACCCAAAACTATAGCTTTGTATTTTTTTAAAAAGATAATTAATTTGTGATATGGTTTTAATTAGCCTTTTAGTATAATTTACGTTCGTCTTAGATGATCAAGGGATCAACAATAATTATCTCGCAGCGACCTTTTTTACCTCTGGGGTATGCCTTAGAGACACGTAGACACACTGAAAGTAAGAATCTCCGGTGGAGACTTGGTCAACGGTGGCCGGATACGCCTTAAAACCTTCACACGCCGACTTGAACATCCGTTTAGCCTCTGTGGCCGTAAGTTTCTGCGGTCCGGTGAGGGTTAAGTGAGGACCAAATGGTGGACCACCGAACTCCGACCTTAGCCCTTCCATTAACCTCCCAAGTCTGTCCTCCACGTCATCTTCCGGTACAGCCCAGACCGCATACATTTCCTTCTCCTCCTCCTCATCGTCATCCTGCGTTTGTGGCGCTTGCAGTGGCGTTGCTTTTTCTTCCGTCATTGTCTTCTCTTTCCCTACGACTTGCCTATACGTACGATGATGTGATGTGACTATATAAGGGATCGTTGCCACGATTAGAGGTGTACAAAAATATTGTAACCGAACTGAAATCAAATTGTAGACCGGATTGCTCATCCTTAACCAAAGTAAAACCATTACTATGAAAGCGTGGCCTTGTTGATCAAAAGAAAACTATACAATTATTGTCTTTACCTGCTCCACCTAAATGCGTTTTGGATTAATCGTGCGAAGCTTTAGCTTTTTTATTATGTTATAGAATTATTATGAAACGCTAAACAAAGACTAAACCCTTTGGTCAAAAAAACGCTAAACAAAGACTATGTTTCTACAATCAAATTAAGAAAAACGACTCTGGGTCGTTTCTTTTTGCCAAATATGCAAATAATGCAATCGTTAATCGTCATGTGACATATTTAGAAAGTTTTATGTAATATGTCGCGTATTAGTGTTGTAAGATTATTCGACTTAGAGAGCCTCCGCGTAATAGTGTTGCTTCGCATTGAGCCTGAAGTGAGTTTATTGAGACCTTTTATTACAAAATCGGAACCAAAGTCTTGTCTTTCTTATGTAAATATGTGACATATTTAGAAAGTTTCATGTAATATGTCGCGTAGTAGGCACGTACGTAGTGTTGTAAGATAATCCGACTTAGAGACGATACATTGGGTCTAGAGCGAGTTTATTGAGACCTTTTTATTACAGATTCAGAACTAAAGTCTTGTCTTGTCTTTCTTAAGGACTGAGATTGCGTACAGCCACTTTCTCCCACGACTCCAGAGTCTTGTCTTCGGTATCGGTTTTGCAGAGAGCGAGTCGATTGATCCGGAAACTAAGGCCATCGAGGGTGTTATCAAGTGCGTTAGCTTTCTCCTGAGCTTTCTTCTTCTCTTCTTCTGTTAACTCCGCGTAAAGCAGGCTCAAATGCGGCATGTAAGCTGCAATAATAATTCATAGACAAAAAGAAACATTCTTTGACACTGTAAATGAAAATCCTGAATCTAACATGAGAGCTTAAAAAGTTCCCAACACTAGACTTAACTAATATCTAGAGGCTAACATGATCTATAGCTTTGATTTTAAAGAAACCAGTTTTTAAAGTGTCAAAAGAGCTTACTTGTGGTAGTGGAGAACTGGAAATGGTTCTTACAGTGTTCACCAGCTTTCATTACCTGAAATATAACAGAACAAACATTTCATTATTAAAGGTTTGATCCATAAAAATAAAAAAAACACAACTTTGAGATCTTAGTCATCCCTGACGAGAATTTCATTGAGTACCCAATATCTTAATTAGGATTTGTTTGACAGTTATCTCAGAAAGATCAAATTTTGAAAGGAAAAAGCTCCGAATTCTTTATACCTCTGGGGTGGACCGGAGAAGCAAGAAAACGCATTGATAGAAGAAAGTTCCGGTGGCGACGCGATCTACGGTGGCGGTGTAAGCTTTCAGACCGTCGCAAGTTGCTTCAAACAACTTCTTCGCTTCGTCTGCCGTCAGATTTATGGCTCCGACGACGGTGACGTGAGGATCGAATGTCGGGCCAGAGAATTCGGATCCTAGAGCTTCCATTAGCTTTCGGAATCGTGGCTCCGTTTCCTCATCCGGCAATGCCCACACCGAATACACTTCCTTCTTCACCTCCTCCATGAATCGGTTTGATTCGCGTCCAGGCGCAAACGCTATTTGATCCCAAGAAAAAGTGATCTAAAAGTCAACAACGGTTTGTCTGATTTTAGTTGGTAATTAATCTAACTTGAACCTAGTTCAGTTCTAATAAGAGAAGGCCTTTTACGAGTCCCCACGTAATGGGCTTACACGAAGCCCAAATATCATTACGACGAAACAAATTTTCTTATTCACAAGATGATCTTGATTATGAGTTGTATCTTGCAAGATTGAAACACACTAATCCGATTTTTGACTAACCGAAATAAGTATTTGATATTGTCTGCTTTTATTGTCTAATCTGTAAAATCTGGTCTCCTACTAATTCATTATTGCATAAAAATGGTATAATATACATTTTAAAAACATTATGTAGGCGATCATATGACCATTAACATAAACGTTGACAAACAAAACTTATAGACCTATACTATGCTATACAATCGTACTTATAATTTCTTTTTGCATGGTTAGTTACACGGCCTATAGAAAAGTGAAAATATGCATTGCCTCTAAAAAAAATTGTATCAGTATCTTATAATGACATTAGCATTTAACCCGTATAAGCTTACGAACTCGTAATGTCTCGAGATTCATTAAAAAAGAAAAAGAAAAAAAGTTTACGGGAAGGGAGCTGTTCTCTTCATTTCTGTCTCCACGACATCTAGAGCAAAGCCTTTCCTAAACCGAACCCAATAGTCAGCAATTAGATTCTTCTTCTCCGGTCCAACAATCCCTTCTCGCGACGGCTTCAACGATTCCGTCGAGATTCCAAGTTCTTCATCTCGCTTTTTCACCAGCTCCGGTTTGATCCTCCCTAGGTTCACGTCTTGTGGCGACACCATTAATGATGGTACACCTAGTGGTAATCTATCCCCTGAAAGAACAAAAACATAAAACCATAACTAATTAAACTCATATTCCATATCATAATCTTGAGTTTTTTTATAATATTTACAAGATTAGTTTATTACCGCGATCAATCTGCCATGTACACCAAAATTTTCCGTATGATTTGGCAAGATTTTTAAGCTCCGGCTTTGCAACGAGCTCAGGGACCCTTGGAGTTACTAGAAGAGCCATTTGGATCTACAATATTAATTAACACTTCGATCATTTTTCATTATCCCCCGGTAAATAATAAACATACGGGAAATGTTTCGAAAATCATGAACCTCGTAGTCATGCGAGTGCCAAAGCTTTTGTTCCACTGGTGAGAGAGTTTCGAATACCTTCTCCGACACTATATATTCGATCCCTAGAGATTTAATACAATAACAAACACATTCGTAAAATAATCATAAGTCACACTACCTAAATCTTCAACAATTAACGTTGTACAGTATAAGATTTCCACCAAAAAAAAAAAAGCGTATAATTAGTGTGTACACGCATGTACATATGCCGGATCATCGATTAATTATATAAGCGTACAAATAGTACATTCATATAAAAAGTCATCATTTTAAAAAATTCAACTACTGCCAAATAAAATCGTGAATGTGTATATGAATCGAAGCCTGCACAAGAGATGAAATGTAAAAAAAAAAAATTGTTTTCAATGCAGATTATCACCTTGAAAGTTTCAGCTTTTTTGTAAACTATCTTTACAAGTGTAAACAAAAACGACAAATGACAAAACGAAATTTTTGTTTTTGTTTTTTGCAAGTAAATGACAAACGAAATGTTACGTTCATGGTGACGGATAAACTTTACTTAAAATGTTATAGATTATAAATTCATTAGGAAAATATACAGAACGCAAACATAAACACATAATCAAACTCTAAACAAACAGTCAAGTTTCAAAGGATATTGTACCGATGAGATGAGCCTTAGAGGAATTGGAGTCATAGACGGCACATTGGAGAAAGTCCTGGTTTACACGGTGGCAGTAGATATGAACTTCAATCTGACGGCCAGGATCGTGGCTGTAGCAAGCGAATGAACACACGTGAAGACCCATTTGCCTCACCGGTTTCATAGACTGCATCATAGACGTTCCTTTGTCGAGCATCGCCGTAGTTGTCTTCGTCGGATCTCCCATTGGCTCCTTACTCTCTCCGGTGCTTGCCGGACACGCCACCGGAATCTTATCACTTGACGCCATCGTTCAACGACACGGTTTTCTTATAAAATACCCTTTTTCTGTTCACGTTTGGTTTGAGAGTGTTCCGGTCATATAAGAGAGAGTAGTGATGTTTGCGTGAGGTAAATATGACGTGAGTGATTTGGATGTGTGACACGTCACTAGATAGGGTGACGTGGCTAATGATGTAAAGTTTGGCGTTTTCCGGACAAATTTACACTTGGCGCCGGTTTCTCAGATCTGGACAAAGTATTGCACACTTGGCAATGGTTGCGACACCGCCATTTGTGCTTCCTTTGACGAGTTCTATATGATTACTGTCAACAATGTTGCTTAATCTTTTTTCTATCCGAAAAACGGAATCTTATTTTTTTTTTAAATATACGAGCCTTTATTTTTATAAAATATACGAGACCGTTCTCCATAAATATGAAGATAGTTTGGCNAAAAAAAAAAAAAAAAAAAAAAAAAAAAAAAAAAAGAGATAACTACACCATTTAAGGAGGTCTCGTCAAAGTTGTTATACTATTTTCGTTACATTCCATAAGTGAAAAAACATTTAATATTAAAATACTCCTCCCATGCTTTACTTCTAATTGATATAGTAGAACGAACACCTTAACCTCCGATGACTAATTCAAAATAGCCATGATTTTTTTAGTTCTCTTAATTAACGAGAGCTACCTTCTCGAACGGTCTTCAAAAACGAACCGCTTTTGGTTATTTCTCGTAGTGGCTTATCTGTATATCTAACCGTGTTATAAACCCACGCACCCGAAACCGCACCAAGAATTGGAGAAACTATGTAGATCCAAATTCCTTTGTAGCAATTATATACCATTGCAGGTCCTAAACTTCTTCCTGGATTCATCGAAGCCCCTGACACCGGTCTGATAAAAAAACATAAAACATAACCATTTATCAGTTTTAAGTTCAAGTCGAGAAAGAAAAATGTATGCACAATATAATAAATACAAATGTTGATATATAAGTGATATATTAGTACCCCGCAATTATCACGTTAAGTAGCACCGTTGATCCTACTGCTAGTCCTGCAAGTTCTCCGATCTGCGTATTGCAACATTTGGCCCCAATGTTAAGTTTCTCATAGTTTCAAAGACCAAAGAAAACATATGTAATTGCTGAGGGATGGTAATAACCAAACAATTTTTTTTTTTTTTTTTAATATAGAAAACGATAAGTAGAAATTAGTAACACTAGAAAGTCTCTGGTCACGGAAAATATGATATTATAATAATAAGAATATTTTTTTGCCTTAAATCAAAGATGAAACTATAAAGTAGCGAATCCATTTTCCCTAAAAGCAACCTTAAAAAGTGCATTATTTCCGTGACTAGATCGTTCAAACCCAAATATATTAAAGGACATGCTTAAAACAGTAAGAATTCCCAAAATATAGCCATCAAATTTGACTATATAACCTCCATGCAACGTAAATAAGACGACTTTGAAAATACTAACCGCTCTATTATCGGTAGCGACGCCGGAGATGATGAACATTAGGTAGAAAGTGATGATAAACTCGATCACAAACGACTGCAAATTTGTTCCGGACGGTACTGTTCCGACGAACACATCGTGTTTCCCACTGCAAACGTCTTGATCAAGTCCAAACAACAGTCGCAAAGTCAAAGCGGCAAGCGTCGATCCGATCACTTGTGATATCACATAAGCTGGAACCTGAAATCAGAGCAAATATATTTAATCACCACTTAATTAATGTGTGATATATATATCACATATGAAAAATGGGACCAATTTGGAAGATTCGCTCAAGGTGAGGTGAGGTCCGTGAGGATTTGTACGTTTAAATAACAAATTTGGATTGACTAAATATATTAAAGTTTTATCAAATGATTGACAGATTGAGTTTGTGCGTATATATTAAAAGAATAAAATATTCGACATACTGACACTTTTATAAAGTTTTATTTGGAAACTAACTTTTGTTCTACTCTTAAAACCTAACACTTTTCTAGTTTTACGAAAAATATAAGGGAAGACGATTTACTATAAATATACATTTTTGCTCACTTATATATGAAGTTGATTGATTTAAAAAATTGGAGAAAAATTCTTAAATTTGTAAGGAGTTTAGTTTGATTTATTAAGAGATATAGCATTTTTAAAAAATCTATATGTATAATGACTATGAGAATCTAAGGATATACATAATATTTTGAAAGTTTAGTTTTATAAGTTAAATTGTTTAAAATCTATGTCCTAATAACAAGGATTTTAGTGGAATCATATCATTAAATCTCAAACTTTTTGAATAACATGGATGAAATTTAAAAATTACCAAACCAATAAAAATGGATTTTGGTAAAAATGTCAAAATCTAAAAACCAATAATAATGGAATTTGTTTTTTTAATAATTCTTGAAAATCAATTTACCAAGCCAATAACCCCGAGATAAACGTACACGGACGGAGTAAGTAATTGGCTAAAAATGTTAGCTGTGTAGAAAACGTTAAAAAATGCTACTTCTTACCCGAAAAATAAAAGAACCCGAAAGCAACTTTTGTGTTTTTTAAAAAGCTTTTAATAACCTAAAGTTTCGTGCAATACAATCAAAACACAACTAAACTAGACTTAACAAACACAAAACATTAGCAATGTTTTTAGTTTGGTCATCAAACTCACATAAAAACAAAACATGATCGAAAATATTATTAAATAGGTGTGAATGTATTGACCTGTCTGAGAGGGAAACGGCGGCAAGAGGCGAAGGCGATTGTGACGGCCGGATTGAAATGAGCGCCGGAGATGTGGCCGAGAGAGTAAACGAGAACCATGACGGTGAGTCCCCAAACGACGGCGATACCTGGAAGAGTCACCACTTTGTCGTGTTGGGAGTTTACTGCCACCGATGCACAACCAGCGAATATCAAAAAGTACGTCCCCAGAATCTCCGCCATCAACTGAAAACAGAGCAATACAAAAACAGAGTCTTTCAATTGTAAGATAAATTTTAAAGATCCGTGAGAGATTTTTTGTTTTTGTTTTTATCCGGAATAAAAGGGTTTTGGAGATTGAGAGTTACAGAAGTGAAAACCTTTTGTAAGAAAGGGACAGAGAAGGAGAGGAGAGAATCATGTTTCTTCAAGGGTTTCGGGTTATGAATAGCATCATTTTGTTGTTGAAGTTCATCTTCTTCCTTGAGATTCACAATCACTGCTCCGTCTCTGGCGTCGCCATGGCCATTTCCCGAGATCTCCGCCATAACTGTTTTCTTTTCTTGATCTTTTCAGCAACAAAGAAGACAAAAAACGAATCAACCTTCAAAGGACTGTTATGACTTGTGAAAGAGTTTGGTGGCGATTATCTCCTATTTATTGGCAAATCGAGGGAGGAGAGAGAGAGATATTGGACTTTATTAGGCGATTTTAATTTTGACCATTTTATTAATTTAAAAAAAAAACGATTATATATTTAGGAAACAATATATTACCCATGATATATTTTACCATTACGTTGCCTTATATAAAACTTAACATATCTCTGTTTTACTTATATACAACACAATGTCTAAATAAATAACTTTGTGGATAAGATACAGATTTTTTTTTTTTTTTTTTCAAAATATTAAGGAATAATTATTTAATTTTGATATTTTAAAAATTTACTTTCTGTTGTCAAAATATTTCCAATTTCATGTACTAAATGTGGATAAATCTGACCTTATCCGTAAAAGTGTATTTCCTGAAGTTGAAAAGGAAAATCATTTATCTCGTTCACGTCACGTGGTTAACGTGATCGTCATATCATTAATGCTGCACTTATCCATTTTCCAGAAATTTAAACATTATGCATGCCCGGTGAATCTTGCTTTGAATTATTGGATAATTCTAACCGTTTCCGTAAAGTTTTTGTCCGTATTATCATTTTACTAAAAATAGATTTATATTTTCTTATTTTAATAAAATCATTATAAAAATATTTCGTCTGAAATGCATTTTAAAACTAAGACGATATTAAAAAAAAAAAAAAATATATATATATATATATATACAAACTTTAAAAAAACAAACACACACACACACAACCTAAGGCATAAAATCAAACTTCACTTCGTAATTCAGATAGAACCAGATTAGACCATCAATGCAAGGTAAGATTGGTAACGATAATCTCGAGTAACACTCTTTGCTATGTCTAGCAATGGAGTTGGAAGTACGATACACACCGTTTCAGTTGAGCAGTTTGTGAAGAAAGGTACCACTCGGAAAAATATGTTCCAACAAGGTTTGTTAGCGTGACCATTCCGAAGACTTAGATACAATATTCTAGTATTTATAAAATCGAAATAAATCTGATATGGAATCTTGTGCTCATCCCCTTACCAGTCATATGTTGAGGCATCCAAATTTGTTCGTATCATACAGACCCAAAAAAAAAAAATGTCATGCAAGCGTTACAATAATTATACTATCATTTATGAGAAATTGAAAATTGCCACTTGATGGAATTGATGAAGGATTCTTCAAGTCCTCAACTACCAACCGGAAATATGGACGCACTTTATTTAGTTGGTCTCTATTTAGTTTATATTTGTATATTCATACACATGTACAGTATAAGATGAAATATGGACACTCTAGAATTTCAAGTTATCTGAGAGACTAAATGCCAGCATAGTTATCCTGATTTTGGACCCATAAACTTCTGTCTATTGTTTGCATCAGATCATGTCTAATTTTAAATTTTACCCTTAATTTCAGTTTCCACATAATTTGCTCGTCTTCATTACGGTCTTATCCAACCTAACATTGTAGCTGAATTTATGATACTAAAATGTAGCCAAACGAAGTTCCTTCACAATTCACAATTTGGATTTTCACATAACTGAGTTCGGAGGTGATTGGCATTGAATCTTAAAAAGACTTCACAATCCATTAGAATATGTACTTTCCCCCTCTCATCCGTGTTTCAATATCTTCATATATATGACGGTAAATCTGGTTCATATTGTCACATATACATCAATAGTTTTAATGTTAATTCCACTCATGTGCCAAGAAGTTGAACAAGTATGATATTGCTGGTGGTGACAAGACAAATCAGATATCTACGATCGGATATGTGAAATGGAATGTGAGAACATACATATACACATTTAGGAGATCTATAGAATTCTTCATGATATTTCCAATTTCTCTTTTTTTTTTTTTTTTTTCTCTAAGATTACTTCTAGAGATAAATTGATAAAGCTGGAGCGAGGAAATAATCAACGGAATCATATAAGCGCAGAAAGTTATAAGAAAGAAATGATCTTATTGAATGCACAATGTCTTGTTTTATTCATAATAACTAGTATGTCATCGAAATTTCAAAAATAATAATTTCTCATATCATGATCTACGATCAGGAGGCCTTTTATGGGTCGTCGGGTGTACAATTGTTATTGACAATTTGACATGATGCAGAAATTTCTTTTATGTAGGGACTTTGACTAATACGTCCATCGAATTTGAAAGTTTCAATTAAATAGTAGTATAAAAAAAAAACACAACAGTAATTAAAGACTTTTTGTCATAATTGTGATTTAATTATGCACCACCATAACTGAAATCTGTACTTTAAAGAAGTGCCTTCTTGTATGGTTACAATTTTTTCCAATGCGCATGCAGATTCTCTAACCTCCCACTATTTACATTTACCTTCAACAGAGATCCCGTTCCCACATGACTTTCTCGATTCATATGTTTTTTGCAATACTATATTTGACTAATCAACCTACAAAATGAGTGGCTTTAAATGATGGGAATATGGTTAAAAGTTATTAACAATACTAAATCGGGATCTTGTAACGATCTCAGGCTTTTGACTCTTAACTCATAATTAGAAGAATTAGTTAAGAATTCATAAGTTTTGTGGCAGACAAAGACTTTTTTTTACTAGACATTGCTGTTTCATTTTCTCTGTTGAAATTAGTTACCTACTGTCGTAGAAGTCGTTAGTATAACCTAGTCAGTAGTCACGGTTTCCCTAATTTACTCTTCTTAACATTTAAACTTAATTGCGCTCTACAGCAAATTGAGCAATGTACGTCGTAAAGAGTATTTCATTTTTTTATGATACTTTTTGTATCTGTTTCACTATCTAACAAATATGACTTGTATAGTTTTGTTTTTCCAACCAGATTCTGTATCAAAAACTCAGCTTCTCATTCATTAGTTATACTTCAATTTATCATAAACACAACAATTGGAAATGTAAACTTCCGTCATATTAGAACGCATGAACTCAAATACGTAAAAGTTGAACATGTGATAATGATATAGTCTAAACTTAATAAGTTGCAAAACGATCTGCCACTCTTAAGAATTCAACAAATCTACAAGCTTACATCCTCGCACGATCAACCATAATCATAGGAGATAAAACAAACCTAAAGAAAAAGAAAAAGAAAAAGAAACTGCAAAAATTTGGCATGAGCCTGATCGAATCTAACGACCATTACAGCTTTCAAAGAAACAAGTGATCCTTTCGGGCTTTTCAAGATCGATTGCTCCCATATTTGTGAGCGACATTAGTGTCCAATAGCGTATCCCAAACCTGCAAATATCATAACACAAGATAAGTTTAATTTTCCTAATTGAAGCGATTTGTATTAGTTTTCTTGTATCAATCTCCACTCACATGTAGCTCTCCCTTTGAACCACCAATAGCAAGCAAGAAAGGGTCGTCCACTGAGAAGGAAATGGAGAAGACAGCTCCCTGGTGACAGAATCAGAACCATAAGAAACAAAGAAGCAGATACTAATGGGGAGCCAAAAAAGTAAGACTTGTGTTGATTGGTTCTTACAGCTTTTGGTTTGTGTGAAGCAATGCATGAAGGCTCATTGTTTGAAAGATCCCAAAGTTTGACCGTTTTATCCATGGACCCCGTAGCCAGAAGCTGTTAATAACAACGCATAAATGGTGAGAACTGATTACAAAAACAAGATATGAAATGCTACAAGGACATCAAAAGAGAGAGATGTACATTGGGTGCAGACAAGTTGTATGAGATGGAGGAAACTCCTTTGTTTTGGTCATGTGCTTGGATAGTGAAGCTTGGTCTTAACTCAGAACCTGAACCTGACTGTGCGGCGCGTATATCAAAACCTTTCACAGTTCCATCCTCGAGACTTACCTAAGAGGGACGATTAGTTGAAAAAAGTGTTTATAAAACATCAGATTGTCTATCACAAGAACGGAAGGAAAGTGTAATTCACCACGAAGGAGTGTTCACAGTGGGGATCCCAGGCTAAGCTTTCGACATCAGACTTGACAGACCATGTGAAACCCGGGTGTGAAGGTTGTCTTCCGTCTTTCTGCAAAATAGGATATACAAACCGATATCAATGATAATTGTCAGTAAAAGATTGGAACACGCCGAAATAAAACATGGAAGAAAGCAGTTTACCAATACAACAGTTTGATCAAACGATCCACTGAGAAGTACTTCTGGAGCATAATGGTTCCAAGCAACAGCTTGAACCTATTAACCATACAACAATAAACCATGAGAATATATATTCACTAGAATTAAGGAATCTATCATTGAATGAGTCATGTTCTTACCTCCTTTGTGTGATGCTCCATAGTAATCTTACATGTTCCAGTAGCTACATCCCAAACCTTAACTTTTTTGTCGGCACTAGCACTAGCAAGTATATTCCTTTTATCCCAATAAAATTCAAAAGAACATCAGGTACGTCAAAAAGAACAAACCAGAAGAAACTTTCAATGATGGGGGCACTAGTTAAAGCTTAAACGTACCGAAACTCCTTGTTCCAAGCAAGACCAAGTACTGAATCAGTGTGGCTCCCTTCTTTGTATATCTAAGAATAAAAAGACAAAGAATGAATATATATACATTAGAACTTGCCAATGGAACTTAAAAAGAACAAGAAAGAGACGAGTTTGATGTGGCACACCTCCTTCTTCTTCTTACTCTTCTCTTTCTTATTCTTCTTCTTCTTCTTCCTTATCTTCGTCTCGTCTATTCCTCCTAGTTGTACACAAGGTAACACCTCGTCCCTCTGAAGCAATATACTAACCTTATTAAAAGTCTCATGATTGATAAAGAGTAAACATGAATACAAAGACGGTTACTTTTCACATACAACGTCAAGATCCCATATCTCTATTGTCGGTGTCTCCTTTGAACCAATAGCTACAAAATTCCCTGCCAATAAATAACCAATAAAACAGAGTAAAAAATGAAATTTTCATCCACAACAAGAACGAACACTAAAAGCAAAAGTGTACACTAACCTTTCTCCCCTCCTTTAAGAGGACAATCCATCCACGCAGTACACAACGGAAACTCCGGTATAATTATGTGATGATGAACATACATGTTCGGAGAGCCATTTGATTCCTCGTATACATGAACCTGGCCATACATATAGATGTCATATGAGCTCCAAATGCTCAACATTTACACCTACAGAAGCGAGACGGATTGACTCATTACCTCGAGAAGGCTGACTTCATCTTCATTCTTAGCGCAGATAATCACCGAATCGGTTGGCTTGATTGTCGTATCATCAATATCCTCATCATCCTCATCATCATCATCCTAAAAAAGATCCAAACCTTTACACACTATACAAAGACATTCTGAAGATCAATAAGTTTGAAGCAAGTGATATATGGCTTACAGCAGCATCCTTCAGATACGGATCCATCTCATTACTTGGATAATAAAGATCCCCAAGCCCAGAGCTGAAGAGTTCGATTCCTGATCTCAACACAACATATTTATCAAAAATCGTTACTTGTGGCCATTGCAGTACTGTACAATCACTTAAAACGTACCATCATCCTCTTCGTCGTAATTATCCATGTCGAGCTCTTTCAAGCCATCAGCTACATCATCAAGCTCCATCGACAAGGAGGAAGCATTCTTGCTTTTGGAAGATTTGCCAAAAGCTTCAGCTACAGCCTTTGCACGATCAACTTCACTAATCTGATCGACATCTTCTCCGATCTCTTCTTCATCCTCGTCACTACCGCCGTCCACACTGTTACACGTATAAACTAATTTCATGTTCTCATTTCCTGAAGTTAGAGAGAGAGAAAACGGGAACAGTATAAGAGAAGAAAAGGGATTCACCTTCTGGAGAAAGCTCCACTCTCGATGAGCTCTTTGATTTCTTCCTTTGAAGGAGGTTCAGCAACATCAGGAACGGCCTTTAGAGACCCTTTCGGAATCCAGGAAACTGCAGTTATCATCCTGCAAAAAGGCAAAATCGATGAAATTTTATCAATCAAATTCGGAATAAACCACGCAACACTGGATTTGAGTTGAACAGAGAGAGAGTGAGAGAGAGTCACTGGCTATGCGATTTGAAAACATGGCAATCGAATTTTGATTACCTTTCTAAAACTCTTGAGACATTTGAAAAGGAATCAAAGAGAACTTACGTTTAGAAACGAGACCTGAGAACGCGGCGGAGGAGGAAGGTGAAGAAGAAACAAAGTGAGAGAGGGTTTATTAGGGTTTAAGAATCGAAGAGACTTGATTCTGTGTGAGGATTGTATTGAGAAAGAGAGAGGTAGCGGCGCTAAGCGACGAACAAGGACGAAGAAGGGAAATAGGAAAACCTTAAAGTTTTTGCATATTGTATTAAAAACCCTTAACTTCGAAAATTACATAGATAACCCGAAATGTTAAAAATGCAATTAATTATAAAATATCGTGGTTAGCACTTAACAGTTAACACCATTATGTGTGATGTAGCCTAATGGTACACAACATGATGTTTAAAAGTTGGTACAAACAAATGTTGCTCTTAGATGGAGTTGGAGAAATTAAAAAATTTGAGTTTTCAGATAATAGTTTAAGAAGAGTTTGTAAGATTGTCGTGTTATATAGTATGTAATTATCTAAAGATTAGAGAAACTACAAAGACCCACCCACCTTTTCTTAAGAAAAGGTTATGAGTTTTGTTTTATAACTTTACATACGCTTTAGACACTTTGACTTTGTTGTAATTCAAAATTTATTTTATTAGTATATTTTCTTATGAAATAACTAACTATTAACTGTTGTTAAAGAAGAAATAACTATATTGTTCTAGTTTTGATAAATCATGGCATTTGTTATGGGTCTAATTAAGCATTATATTGACCCTTTAATTGGGTTGCGTGTGTGTTCGAATCAAAACTACCAAATGACACCTTGATTGGATATTAATTCATGGTCGGACTTGGTTGCTTCCGTATCTGCGGGAGATATTAGTGTCCGAAAGTGTATCCCAAACTTTTAACACCCCCTCTGAGCCACCCATAGCGAGTAAAAAAGGTTTATCCATAGAGAAAGCAATGGACAATAACTTTCCCTGTGTGATATAAAACAAAATTAGAGTCATTTATGCAACAAATTAAGGGCCAGGTTAGAATAAAGGGAATAAAAGAATTTTTGTTGAATATTGGCTCTTACAGCATTTGGTTCGTGTGTAGCAATGCATGAAGGCGTGTTGTTTGAAAGATCCCAAAGCTTCACCGTTTTATCCCTAGATCCCGTTGCCAAAAGCTGTTAAATTACACCCCCCCCAAAACGGTTAGAACCACTAAAACACACACACAAAATAAGAGCAAGGACAAAAGAAATAATATTGATACAAATATATATGTTTTAGTATGTATGATTCGTTTCGCTCTCTTAGTGTTTGCTTTGTTCCATTCCGAGTTTTTCGAACGAAATCATATATATAAGAGAGGAGAGTGAGAGACTTATTACATTAGGCGCGGAATTGTTGTATGAGACGGAGTTGACTGGTTTGTCATGTGCATGGATAGTAAAACATGGTTTTAGATCGGAGGCTGAATCTGAGGCTTGACGTACATCGAAACCCTTTACAGTTCCATCTTCGAGACTTACCTACGAAGAAGGACGGGGAAAAAAGAGTGTCTAATAACCGCTAAGAAAATCAGAATGTAAATTAAGATTGTAACTAACAAACGCACCACAAAGGAGTGTTCGCAATGGGGATCCCACGCTAAGCTTTCGACTTGTGACATGACTGACCATTTGAAGCCCGAGTTGCGCAGGTTTTCTTCCGTCTTTCTGCAAGATATATATATATATATATATATACAAACCGATATTCATAATCACCTACTGATTATTGACAAGAACTTAGGCTTCGGTTTGTTTTTGACATTTGCGTTTACATTTTGTAAACGTATCTTATGAAAACTAAATATGATAATATTTATACCCAAAAAAAAAAAAAACTAAATACGTTTTCTAATTCAAATTCAAGCTTTTTTTTTCTTTCTTTCATAAAGCTTAAAGCAAATACAAAAATTACGTCTGAAAACAAAAAATCAAAACCTCACCACACTTACCAATACAACAGTTTGATCAAACGACCCGCTGAGAAGTACTTCTGGAGCATAATGGTTCCAAGCAACCGCTTGAACCTGTGAACCATACCAACAATAAACCATGATAATGCCATAAATTAAGAAATTCAAACCAAAGGTCACTAGTTTCAGTTTGGAGAAATGACTAAATTTATCTGCTTTGGTCTTTCATCTAAAAAGGAATTTAGTATTAATGATTGTGTACCTCCATTGTGTGATGTTCCATAGTAATCTTGCATGTTCCAGTAGCCATATCCCAAACTTTAACTTGTCTGTCGGCACTGGCACTAGCAAGTATGTTGCTTTTTTCCCCCAAATCAAAATTAATAAAATAAAATAATCAGACATGTCTTTAAAGAAGCAGATATGAAGAAGTTGATTCAATCAATATTGACATACCGAATCTCCTTGTTCCAAGCAAGACCAAGAACTGATTCAGTGTGACTACCTTCTTTGTAATTCTAAGACAAAAGAAGAACAATCGATTAACGTATGGATGCATTTGGTACATATCGTTGTTGCAACTAAACCAAATTAAATATCACTCACCCCTTCACCGTTTTTTCCTCCTAGTTGTACACAAGGTAACACCTCACCTTTCTGAAGCATTGCAAACAACTTCAATTACAATATAGTTTTACAAAACTGAAAAACAAATAAGCAATAAAACATTTTCTTTTTACATACAACGTCAAGATCCCATATCTCTATTATGGGCGTGTCTAATGAACCAACAGCTAGAAAATTCCCTGCAAATACGAAATGCAAAAAAAATGTATATATATTTTAATGATATTTCACCCATAAGAATACAAATACCCATTGGGATGACTAATAATAAAAAAAATATTGATACATATATTACTAACCTTTTTCACCTCCTTTTAAGTGGACAATCAAGCCAAGCAGTACATAAAGGAATTGCTGGTAATAAAGGTTACAACAAATCATGAATATAGCCATTCGATGTTTCCTCGCATATATAAACCTGGTCATACACATTCATATCATATGAGATCCATATATATCACGGATTGGTGCAGCAAAATAAATAGATAAAAGTTGCGAGAAGGATTGATGAATTACGTCAAGATTGTTGGCTCCATTGTCGCTCTTAGCGCAGACAATCATTGAATCGGTTGGCAAGACAGTCGTCTCATCATCCGAGTCGTCGTAGTGATCCTAGAAGAATGAATATTTTATTGTATTTATATATACAATAATACAAACTATGATAAGTTTCTATCTATCATAAAAAAAAAAAAAGAGAGTGATATACGGACTTACATCTTTCTTCTTCAAATATGGATCCATCTCGTTGCTTGCATAATAAAGATCCCCACGTCCGGAGCTAAAAATTTCAATTTCTGAATCCAAACACAAGCAATGAATATAAAAATAAATTTACACAATAAACACGGAGTTTGAATTTTTTTTAGAGTCTCTATAATCTCTAGGAGAAAACATGATAAGCCAAATACATACCATCATCTTCTTCATCGTAATTATCCATGTCGAGTTCTTGCAAACCATCAGTTGCCTCATCATCAACCGCCATTGAAGAAGAAGTATTCTTGCTTTTAGAAGATTTTCCAAACTCTTCTGCTACGGCTTTCGCATGAGCAACTTCACCATTCTCTTCTTCATCCTCAACGTAAATTTGATCACAACTCTCTTTGAGCTCTTCGATTTCCTCAGAAGGAAATTCAGCTTGAACGGGCACGGCCTTTGCAGCCCCTTTCGGCACCCATGACAATGCAGTTATCATATTTCTGCAAAACGAAAAAAACAAATATGGAACAAAATAAACAAAAATATAATTTTATATATTAAAAAAAAAAACCCTAATTCGGCGACGAAGATGACGATTCCATCTATGATCTATATATATGAATCACTTTATTTGAATCTAAATTGACATTACAGAGGAATAAAAGAAAAACTTACTTTAACATACGAAATTACACTTAATTCTTGCTCCAGAGGTCGATCGAGACAGTAAGAAAGCGGTGGAGACTGGAGAGCTTATATAATATAGGGCTCGGTTTTGTAACCTTTTTTTCTTGCTACATTTTCAAAAATTCTTTTAAATATAATATCATCAAGATATGGGCCTCATTTTGTAGCCCAATTATAAACGGTTATTAAACTGGATCCACCATCAAATTAAAGTTACGCATACGGTTGGTGCAATTAAGTACTTGCGGTCCAAAATCATATTGTCGCGCTTTAATTTACGTTGTATGTTAATCAAAAATTGGATTATCAAATCTCATGTGGTCGTCATTGTTCGTTGACTTAGGGTTACGTATGACTTCTTGGACGTATCTTGGGTCTTCCAACGTAATCCAGTTTTCTGTTATATTACAACTACAATGATCCGCGCTTCGCGCAGAATTTTACATTATTAGTACTGACGATATCAAATTTTGTACTTTAATTTTGTGTTTCAAAAATATCATATGCATAGTAATTAAATAAAAATTATGGGTATAAGTTCCATTATGTTCCGTCCTCATTTTCATCTTGTTTGTTCCATCTCGTTTATTTACATCATGTTCCTTCTCGTTCCCTCCTATTTCTTTTCGTCTCTTCCCGNCTTGTTTTATTTCTTCTCATCCCGTTTCGTCCCATCCTGTCTCGTTTCATCCCATTTTATCCCGTCCCGTTCATTCTCCTTTTGTTATGTTTTTTCCCATCACGTTCCTTCCCGTCCCGTTTCTTTCTATCCCGTCCCATCCTGTTTCTTCCCCTTTTGTTATATTCCTTCTCGTCCTATCTCATTACTTCTTGTTTATTCTCAT
>OVBJ01000495.1:0-53410 GCA_900406535.1 Noccaea bulbosa | reverse complement strand
TGTCCATATGGGCTTGGCCCGCGGGTTTCGGGCTGGGTTGACAGCTCTAATTATAGCTTGTCAAAGCCAGCATCCACCATTAGGTAAATATTTCTTATAGTAATGCGTATCTTTTCTTATTATAACTGACTATATTTTTTTTTAAAAAAGACTAGATCTCGGTTATACAGATACAAATTCTATCGTACAATATTGGCTTCTTTTTAACGTAGGTATAGCTACTCCAATTTAATTAACTTTGAAAATTCACAATAGTAGCAATGATAAAATAATAATAATAATAATAATAATATAGTTAATAATAGATAAACTTGTGATTCATAACGTAATATAAAATGAGGTGAAGTTGACAATGAACTTTTCAAAAATCGTTCTTACCGTCCAATAGATGAATAGTCTTGGTTTATTGTCCAGATACAAATTTGGTGAAACCTAAAATGAAGAAATGATTAATATGAACGTGACAGTTTTATATGTATAACTGAAAAAAATAGAAACATAATAACAAGCCATGATTTTTAAACGAACCTGCCAACCAACTTCGATCGAGTTAAGATCGTTGGTACCGTATTGTCCTGAGGTAATCCAAATCTGTGATATGCTCATTTCGTCTCCTTTTTCTACGATTGGTTCCCACACGCTGAATGTAGCTTTCGCTCCATACATTTTTGGTGCGGTTTTCGCACTTCCGACAGCATGCTATTATTTTTAAACTGCTAATCAGTCTCGCTAAAAAAATATATAATGTCTTTTAAAAGGTAACTCTAACATATTCATTTCTAGACTGTTTTTTTTATAAACGAACAATGTAATAGTTAGAGAGATAATAATTTTATATAACTATATGGTTTAAGGCAAAAACGAATATATATGGAAAACCACTCATGGATATTGATATCTGATTGTGTAACCATGTTAAAAAGAAAATCTTATATCAAATATTATTAAAACGACATAATTTTTCTTTCTTTTAGAAATTGATTAGCTTTAAAAAAATTAGGTACTTAAGCATACATACCTCATGAACAAAATCGGAACTAGCGGATACTGATGCTGTCTGATTCGAGGCGCTGTCACGCCGTATTGGTATTGTCCCTTTGGGGCACTTGGCAACACTAGCATGGGCTTCTAGGGTTTGCCATTTGCTTCTTTTCGTCGTTCTGATGATCGATGTAGGAAATGCAGATGGAAATTCCTATTTATTTGAAAACCAAAAAATATTATATTAGTTTCTTTAAATAAGTTAATTAACATCAAAAATTCAAAATTTAAACTTTACACAAAATATAAACATATAAATTGACTTATTAAATTAACAAATTCAGCAACCTGTAATTTGTGATTTTTTAATAGAGGATTGACGAAAGCTTGTTGTTTCTTTATATCAACGCAATCCACAATATCTCCATCTGAAGCCTGTAAAAAAAACAAAAACAAAAACAAAAAGATTAGATAAACATATTGGTTTAGTGCCTGTTAGATGATTTATAATGATAAACACATGTTGTATATAAAAGGATAACTGATTCCCAAAAAACAAAATCTTAAAAAACCGGGGTCTAATATACCACTATAAATATAACTGTTCTCGATGATCAGTTGTACTTTTTATAATTCTATGATACGATTTTCCACAATAAAAAAATGAGAAGTATAAAATCTACTGCATAATTGATCTGTATGATATTTATATAAAATACTCAAATTTCGTCTTTTTGGTTTTTATGAGTTTTTTATCCGAGAATTTACTTAAAACTGCAATTTACTTCGTTAAAAATGTGTTTCATGTACGGACACCGAAGTTTTAGGTTTTGAATAGGGCAAACAGTTTAGAAGATTCGGATCAGCAAAATACCTTAATTGTCACAGCAACTGTCACGAGCGCAAAGATAATGATGCACCGTAGAATGCCGGAGAAATCCATTGTGTAGCGATGCCTCTCTCTCTGGATCTCTTTCCGGCGAACTCCTATCTCGGCGGCGGCGATCTTCCGACGTTGTTCACAGACGATCTCTCTCTCTCTCTCTCTCTCTGAGATACTGACTTGATAGATTCGCTCCAGTTAAAGCCGCTTAGACTTGGCTTTAAAGTTTGATCTCTCTCTCTCTCTGTGTGTGTTAAAATCCAAAAGGGTCCGGACAGTTCACTCACTATCGCTTTTTCATACCTTTTAAAAAAAAAAAAATTACAAGCGTTTTAGGGCAATTTTGTGTAAGTTTTGTTTAAATAAAAGGATTACTCTTTTTCAGTATTTTTTAATTTTAAAAAGGTATGAAATCTATAGTGTCTCAACAATTGGTCTGTATCATTAAGAAAAAAAACGTTTCATCTTCCTGGTTCTATGAGGTTTTTTTTTTTTTTTTCCTTGTGTTGACTAAATAAGAAACTCATGCGATCGAAGAAGACATAGAGAAAGTCCGTGTTCACTTTAACGACAAATCGAGAATATTTTGGAAAAACTGTGTCGTTTCAATTATTTAAGGGCCGGTAATACTGTGACTTTCCAATTATATATTTATACATGGACTTTAAAGTTTCTTATTCGGAAAAACTCGAAACCTACGGACGACACACTTTCTTCAGTTATAGGCTTATAGCGAAGCTTTTATTTATGTGGGAACCATTTGGGGTAAATGGTGACTTTTGTTAACTAGAAAATGGGTTATTTTAGTTTTGTTCAAAAATTGTGAACCTACATAGCCAAGTAATGTTCCATACAAAATTAAGAAAGTTCATTCTGTAACTAATTTTATAATTTTATTTGATTCATATCATGATATATGAACTATACTTGTCCACGTGAATTAATTAAAAACCAAATTTGGTATACAATAATACAACATAACCAAATTTGTCAACAGAATTTAAGATTTTAGATTTAAATCCACTATTAGGTTTCGTCATATTTAAAAAAAAACTGCAGAAAATTTCGCAGACGTTTACGAAAGTATTTATATATTCATGGTCCATCATGAACTGTATTTGGTATGAACTTTATTTCTAAAAAAAAAAATATATTTAATTTGGTTAACACGTATGGGACCATACGGTATGGTTATATATGTTACTGAAATCAAGTACCTAAATTTGATCTACAACACTATGAACTAAGATTTTCAACAACAACAACAAAAACTGAAGATTTAAAGTTGGGTTCACTATATATATTTTTATACAAATATTCGTAGGTTTAATTCAGTCCAGATGCGAAAAATGTGTAATAAAACTAAGTACATAAATTTGATACAACAGAAGCTAAGTTTTCACATAAAAAAAAAAAAGCTGAAGTCTGGTTCATTATAAAAAAGTAAAAAACCTATTGTTCCATAAAAGATTTACAGCTTTGTTCACTTGTAGTTTTAATAGAAGAATCTTTTGTAAAAATCAAAGAAAGTTAAATGGGAAAAAGTTGGTCGTGACAATGATGTATTGATATCGTTCGCTAAAAAAAAAAAAACGACAATGATGTATTAAATCTTGGAAATTGTGGTGACAAAAATAGACTGAAAGAGGGAGAAAATATAGGGTTAGCAAATTGGTAAAAACGCACCTGATCTCGATGAAAATATCATTTTACACAAATATATGAAACAATAGTAAAAGATTTTTTTTAAAACGAATATATTTGTGAAGCTATATATGTTGAAAATTTAATCAATATAAGAATTTAAATTCAACTATTTTTTTCAACAGTTAACATTTCTTCTATTCCACCTGATAATTTGTAAATCTATGTTGAAAAGTATCTTCAAAAATATTTTTTATGTCAAAAACTAAATACTCCATATAACTGTTGCATTATTTTTACTGCTAATGCAAGAACTGTTGAGTTTAAATTACGATATTTCATAGTTTATATAGTTTAGTTGTTACTTATTTTTAACACAACTTTTCAAGATTTTAAATTAGTGACAGTAAATTCAAAAGTATAAAATTTTTGTAAATATGTGTTGGTTTTTTAAAAAAATAAAAAATTCAGATCTGATAAAAAAATTAATTACAATTTACAAAGGGTTAACAACAAGATAAAGGTGTCTAATTCTATACTGCAGTTCCGTTTCTATTCAATTATTCATCCACTTTGGTTATGATGTTGAGTTCAATGAGTCTTTGGGTGATGAACTTTGACCAATGTGTAGTGATGAAAAAGATATAGTTATGAGAATCTTTCACTATCCACATGTCTCAAATACAATACTATTTGAAAGCACGGGAGCAGGTGCACCATGTACTCTAAGACAGTAACTCCCAAAGCAATTAATTGAATTCATTGTGCCTCTAATTTTGGCATGATCCTAGTCATCTTCCACCGGTGGATTGATTTGAGAAACAGAAAATCGATTAGCTAGAGGACAGTTATCAGTTGAGTTCAAACTTCAAAATAGATTTCTAGTAATCTCAAAAAACAAAAAACAAAAATGTCAAAAAAAGAGTAGATTTCTTCTGGTAATGATTTCATAATATAACAACCCATGGGATCCCATATTAAATGGCTGGACCAGTGGCCAGTTGGTCAGGATTCAGAAGACAAGTATGGATGCGTGACAAAAGATAATGTAAACAATTCGATATCTTAATGACGACTATTAGAGAATATAAACTGGTTTAGGTTTATACTGGTTTAACGTATGATTTATGGTTTTCTATATGTTGTATGTAAGATCAATTGTACTCTTCTTTGCACTTGAATGAAGGTTTATCACAATTATAGGAAAACAACAACTTCTCTAACTTCAATTCATTGTTTTCTTTTCTCTTCCTGTTCTATTTTACTTTTCTTTATCACATAATTATGCCTTGTACAACAAGCAATGGCTTCTAAAAGAGCATAAAACCAATAATTTTGAGATTTCTTGACTATCTAGTCTGTAACTGTCAAGAAAATGGCGATTTAGCCGTCTTTACCATTGTTTCACTGTTTTGTTCCCGACACAGAAAGTATTGGCAGCTCATGGAGCAGCGAAGGTGAGTGCTTATGTAACTCATGGTGTCTTCCCAAAGAGCTCCTGGGAGCGTTTCACTCACAAGAACAATGGTAAATAGTAATTAACTATCTGTGAAAATGGAAGAAAGAGTAAATGTCTTTGTCAATTGTTCATGTTATCTTCTTGTAAGCTTAAATTGAGCCTATCCTGTTTTTGTTTTGTCTTGAAATTAGGATCAGAAGAAGAAGCGTTTGCTTACTTCTGGCACGGATTCTTGTCCACAGACGGTTAAAGCCACAGGAAACAAAGTTCCTTTTAAAGTCTTGAGCCTTGCTGATGCTCTGCAGATTTGAAGCAATAATAGAGATATATGTTTGAGGAAAAATATTAATATTAAATATTAAAAATATTAAATATCAGTAATAAAAATGAAAATAATACTTATTTAATAATTTAATATTAATATCAATTTATTCTAATTTAAATATTAAATTTTGTTAATTTAATATAGTAACGAAAATGAAATCTTAAATTGGTATCATTTGTATAAAAAAGAAATTGTATTAGTATCACTTACAAAATGATAGAAAATTAACAATATTTAAATCATAGATCAAATTTAATATTAATATCAACATTATAAAATAATTTAAATTTATTTATATAAATGATTTTATTTATATGATTTAATGATAAATGATACATAATATATTTTTTAACATCATTTTAAAAAACTGATGTTGATATTAACATATTCCACATCACTTTAATAAAATTGATACAAATCAATATCATTTTACATCAATTATATTTTTTCAATTTTCAAAAATGATGTAAAATGATATAGATTTGTATCAATTTTATGAAAATTAGGTAGAATAAGTAATAAATATATCGGGTTTTATAAGTGATTTTAAAATATATATTTTGTATCATTTATCAATAAATATTTAAATTAATATTATTTATATTTATGATGCTATTTAAATGATGTAATATACTATTTTTTGTATTAATTGTATGGTTATGTAGTTGGCCACATAACCACATATAGTTCGTATATGTGGTCATGTGAAACATATACTTCATTTAGCTATGCATACATTAAATTTGTTCAAATGTTTGAGTATGCCGTGGTCTATACTTAGTGTAGCTAACAAGCTTTTTTCCTTTTTGTAAAACAAATGAACTAAAACTAGTTACCAAATAAACCCATGATTTAAAAGTCAAACAATCTTATGTGAATTCAAGAGCAGATAAAGCTAATTTAAGTTCAAGAAAGCTAATTTAAGCTAATTCATGTGAATTCAAGAAAGCTAATTTAAAACAAAATACTTATAAAGAACTCCTACAAAGCTAATTTAAAAGTTCTTATCAGCTACTAGATCTAGAAAATAAAAACAGACAAAAGGGGACAAAAGCTAGAGATTAACCATATTGCTCTTCTTCACTCCTCGATCTTGTCCTCAACTTCCTTCCTGGTTGGGCTTGATCTTGATCTTGTCATTTGTGTCTTCGATGGCCTCCATCTCGATCTTGTCCTTGTCTGCAGCATCTGACTCAACCCTGTCTTCGATCTCGACCTTGTCTGCAGCAGCCGCTGTGTCCTCATCTACGCTCTTGTCATCTGAATCAACCTTGTCTTCGATCTCGACTTCTCTGCAGCAGCCGCAAGGTGTTGGTTCTTTATTGTTTGATTTCATGGAAGTGCTTGATGATAAATTGACGACCTTGTACTTTCATACTGTGCATATTGGGTGCACATTAGTTTTAAATTTTGTCGCCAAAACATGAGTTCTAAGTTCTTAACATTGACATGACAGTCTTCTTTTTGGTCTAGCAACGTTATATCAGCAAAGTTTTGAACAAATACAAAACAATATATTTTCAAATTTCTGTGATATTCATTGACTCTCCATGGATGTCATTCTCATCTCCAATAAATTTATAATAATAACATATCAGGACATACATATATCAAACACGAAAAAATCATCAAGATACACATATCATACTTATCTCCACCAGTTGATACACATCTCCACCAGTAGTTGTTGTAATGTTTTTTTCTGGTTATATAACTAATACCTCAGATAATATCTATCTAAATTAAGAAAATATTATATCGATTTATATTTATTTGTTTTACTATATATATATTCGTGATTAATTTTTATATGAAACTTTCTAGTTTATACATGGTGTATCTATTGCTCATGTCCTGACAGTTGACATGAATGTTTTGCTCTTTTTTGTTTTGTTTTGTTTTGTTTTGTCTACGTACCCACAAATGTTACGCATATAATATATAGCGACATAGCGTAACGCTTGTACAATATACACTAAATTATAGCTAATACATGTGCATGGTTATGGTTTTTATAGAAGAAAAAGCTATAAATGACGTTTCGAATTAGTATATCCACATTAGTAAACATAATGAAGGCCTATGTGAATCACATAATGTATGTGGCTCAATTACAAAAGAAGTTCTAAATTATACTCCTGTTTATTTTGGGTAGTAATTATCATTTCAAATTAACTTTCCAACTTATATAATTATAATATGTAGAACTTGTTGGGAAATATCTGATTAACTGTCAAGTTCTAATATTGATATTTTGTTACCCAAAATAAAATGATGCAAATATGGAAGATTCGACCATGTCAAGTAAACAGAGGACGTAGAAAACTAAATCAAGACTTTCATAGATAAAGATTTGACTGTACGTGCTATTTTCTGTGATTTGTTACCAAAATTGTATAATATAGTCATATACGATAATTTTTTCTTACCAAACTAAACTATGCAAATATGTAAGTTCCAAAACAGAATAGAAAACTAAATTGAGACTTTCCTAAATAAAGTGTCTTATAAATATAACCCTTCACGGAGAATTAGAAAACGATAAAACATATTTCTTCTCAATCTTAACACAAGCCAAATATATATATGATGAGTATCACAAAAACTTCTAGCTTTTTTTCTTGTAGTAGTATTGGCAATTTCATTTTCTGAGTGCAGCGTTTTGACAGTGCCGGGTATGTTTTTGTCTCACAGTAGATGTTTTCTTTCTCCTATTCAAATATATTTGTTAATTACAATTGAGCAATAATCCAGAATTTTTCTTCTTGAATTTGGATATGTCTACATGGAACTATAATATTAATGTGGAGTTGTATATGTGCGGCGATAAAGCCAGAAATTTATGATCCTTGTTGCCCTTTTCTCTTTTCATTGTGAAGGTGAAGCAATAGAGTATACGCCATGCCCAGCTCCTTGTTGCCTTTTCCTATGTACTGGGTGGCCACTTGATGATCATGCATGTTTCCATGACTGTGCTCATAGGGGTTACGAGCATGGCTACTGTCGTGTTGTTGCACCAATAAACCAAGATCTTTGTAATTAAGTAATTGGCGAGTTGAGCATGAAATATGTGTTCTTATTTTCTAGTATGGGTTCAATTTCTTGACAATGAAATAAAACCTAATTTTACTATTATGAATTATTTCCATGGAATGTCTGTGTTTATAACCTAATGGAATGAGCAAGTAGTCAATATTGTAGATAAAGTTGACTTGATTAAATTGAGTCTCAAATTAAGATAAGTATGCGAAGTTATCACAACAAATTAAAAGCCTTCTTCTCTCCCTTCCTCAGTATGATCAGATTTGAGATGTAGATGAAATCTAGACACCCGAGAAACCAACCGTCATGTAAACCAATTTTGAGGTGTTGATTTTCTTATGATCCTCTTATCTCAGGAACTCTCATGATTTGCTTATCACTTTTCTTATCCACACATTCCCTTGACGCTTCAAGGCTTCAAGTTCACTATAAAATCATGCATTTTGACTTTGTGATGGGAAAACCAATTCCTCGTATAAGTCACTAGAAAAACCAATTTCAAACCGAACCGACGTTTACTTTTAGTGTCAATACATATATTTTGGGCCAAAATAGATTAAAAACAAAAAACCCAGTTTTTAAAAGTCCAAGTCTTCCAATTTCTCTGGAATTTCTCCAGAACATACCTAAATTCATCGATTCACACAAAAACTGATGTACATGGATTTACAGAGAGGAGATCTACATCATCTTCATTCTTCAGTAAGCTTCTCCGGCCATGGANTTTTCAGTTTTTTTTTTTTTTTTTTTTTTTGCTTGTAATCTAAGTTTACTTGATCATTCCGAGTCTAATTTTCAAGCCTCATCAGTCATCACCGAAGTCCTCCACCATGCTGGAAATTTCATTTGCATCTTCCACCAAGTATAATTTTCATCGATCTTCACTAGCTTGATTTTGATTTGGATATTCGTTTGTATCACTAATTCCTGTATAAATTTGTGGATTTTCTTTTTCTTTCAGTTTTTGGTAAAAGATTTGTTTGGAGCAATTGATCCGCGACCTGAAAGTGTCTGATAAAATGCCTCAGTCAGCTGGTCCAAGACTGTACTACTGTATAGGACTTGTCGAAGGTATCATCTCTAAGGGTTTTCAGGTGAATCAGCTTCATCATCTCCGTTTGTTTACTTGTGTCCCAATTGATAGATTTAAAGAATCACACTTAGTCTTGTGAATATACAAAATTTACTTGCTTCCTCTGTTCCAGATATGAAGCTGCTGGAAACTTGACTTCTGACTCATTGCTGTTTGGCTCTTCTGTGACTTTTCCATTAACCTGTGTGTTCTTTTTGAGGATCAAATTTTTGATTAGTCGTCTTCTGTTTGATAATCGTTAGATTTGGGGCAGATACTAGTATTTGAAGCTTTGTGATGTCATTTGTAAGATAAGAATCCTTAAATTGTGTGTATATTGGCAACTCTCGAGGGTAATGTTTTTCAAATTTGTATCATCTTCTTCTCTTCACCTTAACACTTTCAAAAGCCTTTGAACGGATATTAGTATTGATTAGATTTTGAAAAAAAAAAATCCAAAGTCTAAAACCATTTGTGTTACACTTAAGTTGGATATTAAATGTTATCAGTCTTAACAAAAAAAGACATCAATCCTTTCTAGTATTTTTTTAGAAAAAGCTAGAAATACGAAATATTATTGTATCAGACAGAAAATAAGCGTTTATAAATGTATAAAATTTATGGCAAAACTAAAAATACGAAATTGAAGTTTTAGTGGCAACCTGGCATGGTGAGAGTGTCCAGGCCCAGAAATATTTGTAAGAAGAGCTCCATATAATAAGAGGCCCATTTTAAATTCTTTTATTTTCAAAAATATACAAAAAAAAAAAAAAAAACAAATTCTTTACTGTTAACTGTGAACTTCTAACAACAGATGGCATTTGATAATTGATATGTAGCTAAGTAAGTCACGTCACTGTATATTGATTGCGTATACTTTGTCACACAGATGACAGAACCAAACAAACAGAAAAAACCCAATATGTGAATACCTGACATAATTTGGCCCATCAGTAATTATTGGGCCATTTAGTGATCTTGGGCCATTTAATAATATTGGGTTTGGGCCAAATTCAAAAATATTAGTATTATTACTTGTCAACTGAATGTCCAAAGTTCGAAGGTGGATCATTTTTTTATAGTGAACATGAAATGTCAATCGGTTAAAGAAATTGATTTAACTAAGTTTAAGAGTACCTCGTGTACAGTGTGCGTGACTCGCCGTGTGAGATGTTGTCCCACCATTCAGGCGGCTGACATTGTAGATCCCTATCGGTACTGTTCCCTCCGGACAATTGGCCATACTGACTTGGGCTTCCCACGTTTGCAATTTGTTTTTCTCTCCCCTGTCTCGACTGTCCGAGGAATTTCTGACGGCAATTCCTGTTTTTTTAATTTTTTTCAAAAAACAAATATTTTTTTTTTTTAAAATAACATTCAGATGGAAATTTAAGTTAACAGATTTTCAAAGCAAAATATAAACAAAATTTCATAGATAATAAAACGAACCTGAAATCTGTGATTTTTTAATAGTGTACTGTAAAATGTCGGTTGCATCATTTTGTCAACGCACTCGATGTCGTCTCCATCTCAGGCCTGTTAAACAAATAATCACAAATATACAAAAACATATTACAAAACAAACGTATGGAAGAAAAACATAAAGTGTATAATTAACTGTGATACGTTCATGTCCAAATGTTTAGGTCTAAATGTATTTCTAAGCTTATTAAACAATATAGTGTATAACTATATATATATCTGGATAAAGTACGTGTTATTAGGTGATACATTTGAACATTTTAAATTTACTAAAATATAAGATAACGTTTGAAAAAGAACATATAGTGTATAATTAACTGTGATACGTTCATGTCCAAATGTTCATATCTAAACGTATCTCTAAGCCTATTAAACAATATAGTGTATAACTATATATATCTGGATAAAATACATGTTATTAGGTGATACATTTGAACATTTTAAATTTACTAAGATATCATTGTAAATTAAGATAACGTTTGAAAATCTACTAAGATAATATTTGTAAATTAAGATTCCGCCGAATTAAGAGATTTTTTCCGAATTATGTAGGTTTCATGTACGGACACCGGCCTAATGAAATACTTAATGTTTGGTCTTTTTGGTTTTTGTGAGTTTTTTTTTTCTGAGAAGATTTTGGGCTTTTATTAGGGCAAAAAGTTTTAAGTGATTCAGATCACCAAAATACCTTAATGATCACACCAACTGTCACAAGCTCAAAGAGAATGATGCACCGTAGAACGCCAGAAAAATCCATTTTCTCTCTCTCTCTCCGAACAATGATGGTATATCGAAGCTTCGAAAATGTGGTGACAAAGAAAGAGTGAGAAAATACAGGGTTAATATAGCCTCATAAAAGAACATCGAAAAATGTCAACGCCCATATTGAAAAAGTACCTGTAAATTAAATCAAGATATTTTCAAGATATTTAACGCCACGTCACTTTTTATGTTGTCAAAAATGTTATTAGAGCCAGCAATTATAATCAGACTGTCTTCTTCTTTTACGTCTTTTGTACAGATGAGTGTAATTACTGTAAGTGGTCCTTTTGATTTTACATTTTATTTATATTTTACTTATGTTTTACTTATATATTGCTTACATTGTGCGTAATTTTGTATTTTTCTTTTTGAAAAAACATATTAAAATAAATATTACGTAAAACACACAAATAATATATATGTCTATTGGGTTATTACATAGTTGGTAAGGACAGTTACCATGTTATTTTCACCGTATATAAGCATGGGACTATACGGACTATACACACTCACTGATTTTACGTAATATATAATTATATAAAGACCCTCCAAATCCAAATGTCATGAAAAACAGAAAAAAAGGAGAGAGAAGAGTTTGCCGGCGAAATTATGGATTTCTCAGGAATTTTGCTGCGGTTCTTCATTCTCCTATCGCTCATAACTCGTAAGAGGTTGTCTGACCATTAAGGTATTGTTCTGATCAATCATCATTCTAAAACTTTTAGGGGAATAAACCACCGAGTTTTCTCAACCATCTGGACTGAATAAAACTAAATATGGTAAAATATAAAGCCTAAGATAACGGTATAAACCATCTGGACTGAATAAAACTTCAGAATATTTGTAGAAAAAATATATATAGTGAATCAACTTTAAATCGTCAGTTTTTTTTTTTTCTTTTGTTGTTGAAAAACTTAGTTCATAGTGTTGTAGGTCAAATTTAGGTACTTGATTTCAACAACAAAAAAAAAAAACTGACGATTTAAAGTTGATTCACTATATATATTAAAGGTTTCAAGCCTCATTGAAATCTCGTGTTGTATGTTCTTTAGAGTATGTAAACCTTAAGGTTGATGTTCTTTAGAGTATGTAATCCTCCTGGTCGTCGAGGTATGCCATCGTATAACCAGTTATCAACCCACACTAAAGTATTGCTGCCATCTCCAATAGAACGTTTAAGTCCATGTCTCAACAATTCTCTGCCAAAGAGTATACTTCTCCACCCATACGATGGCCTTTTTCCCATACTAACCGTTAAGATATCAGCATTATGAAAATAACGGCTCTTGAAAAAGCGGCTAAATAGGCTATGGGGATCATGGAGGAGTTTCCACGCCTGTTTGGCTAACAAGGCTTGATTAAAACCCAAGAGATCCTTGTATCCAAAACCTCCTAGTTTCTTAGGTAAGGTTAACTTCTCCCATCCTACCCAGTGAATCTTCCTTTTGTTCTCCTACGAGCTCATGATGGACATTGCATATTTAAACATTTTCGTAAATGTCTACGAAATTTTATGCAGTTTTTTAAATATGACGAAACCTAATAGTGGATTTAAATCTAAGTCTTAAATTTTGTTGACAAAATTGGTTTTGCTGTAAAAAAAAAAAAAAAAAAATGATCAAGTATTTACTATAACTTACCACATTATTGATCAGATCATTATTAATCTATGATCTATATTTCATTTTACTTGCCATTCATTCATCTCTTGTTTATCCAGAATTTGAATTCTGACTTATCTGATAGATACTGTTAAGCTTTTTATTATATTCTTTTACTATTTGCTAAACATTTTTTATTTTTTATCCAGAATTTGAATTCTGACTTATCTGATAGATACTTTTAAGCTTTTTATTATATTCTTTTACTATTTGCTAAACATTTTTTATTTTTCATTCAAAGACTTGTTCATTTTTGTAAATCAGTTTCCCTATTAAATTTACAAAAACTTAATAATGTTTTCCTAAAACCCCTTTTTAGCTTATATACATAAATGAAAAAGATAGCTACTTAATCAAGCTTGTACGTTACTATAATATTCACGAAAACATGGTTGACAAAATTTTATCTATTCGATTTTCTAAGCCAGTACTAGTCAAGTGATATTGAAGGAAATGATATCATATTTTTATCAAAAAGAAAAGAGAATGATATATTAAAAAAATATTTCTCACACTAGATATTATATTAACTAACATTAACTAATCAATAGAACATATATTAGTTGATAAACCTAGATGTACGTATTAGCTATGAGCCTGTTACAAACTGTTTAGCAACCATAATCAAGGTTGTGAGCCATCTATTTTACGAAACACTTCGTTTCACCTTTTAATGCATATTTCATTTACTCATTTAAGCCGTCAATTGTGCTTCGGAGGTCATCGGACTCCTCATCTACGTTTTGGATTTGCGATGATAAGAAGCGGTAGAAGCATCCTCCAAAAAACCAATTGTAAGTATTTAATTTCAGTTCTAATCTTTCTAGTAGATTGTATGCCGATCGATAAGGATGTTGGTTTCGATGCTCTAAGCTGATGGGTTCACAGATTTAATTCACAATTTTTTGAATTATTTTCCCTGAATCATCATGAATGATCAGGTCACTGTGATTTTTAAGGAAAATGGATGAGCTAAATATTAATAGTCCCTTGGTTTCAGTTTCAGGGTTTTCTATCTACATTTTGGATAACGACCTTTATTCTATATACGAACCGCGACCTGTTGCTGCAAATGGAGTAGTAGCTCAGAGAAAGATGAACAACTAGCTTAAATCAATTACGGACACTTGTGTTGGTTCAAATGTAAACCGGTCTATTAAAGAGATCCCAAATTAAGGTAAGAGCAACGTGTTTAAGAGTATAATCAACATATGGAGTATACATATATATATATATATATATAATGTGATATGTGCATCTTACGTTGGAGCTGGAAAATATAGAAAGCAAGAGGAAGAGGCTGAGAAGAAAGACAAGGAGGCCAAGTTCCAAGCTTATATTCACTCAAGGGTTGAATGATGAATATGCGCAACTGTTACTAAGCATATGTAGAGTATATCAATTATTTAAATTTTTGGTCTTTTAAGTGATAACATCAACATAATTTTTATTTTACGAAATATATCAAGATCTTAGTATATTTCTAAAAAAAAAAAAATTAAGTAAAATAAAGGAGTATGGTAATAAAACAAATTCTAGAATCAGAGACCTAATGGGACCATGCCATTTTATCACGCACACAGACGCAGGAATTTGTGACTGTCACTTCTGCTGATACTTAACGCCACGTCGCTTCAGAGTGTCGAGTTGTACTTTCATGAGATGTAAAAAAAATGCTATTTGACAACCCGTACTCGGAGACACTTATTTTTCTAATTAAAACTTGAAACCCCTACTTTTCCAATTACAAACTTAAAAAGTACCTATTCAACAACTTTTTTTGATGAAACCTATTCAGCAACTTTCCCTTAGTTAATCTCATTGTGCCTCTTTTCGCATGAACCTAGTCATCTTCGACCGTTGGATTGATTCGAGAGAGAGAATTCGATAAGCGAGAGGAAAAGTCATCAAATTCTTCACGGTTCAAAGTAGATTTTTAGTAACGATATGATTTCCTAAAATGGCACCCCATGGGATTCCATATTAAACGGTTGGACTGATTTCTCGAAGATAATCCAAATATCTTACCCACTCAACAATATAATCAGACAAAATTTTGTGAATTTGATACAATTCTGTTTAGGTTTTAATCAAATGCATGATCCGTTTTATAAAAGAGTCTCGGTGTGGATTCAATTTCATCCTATACAGAAACAGTTGATCTCCTTTTCAAAAAAAAAAAATAACCATCTTAGGAGATTTGATTCATTCTTTAAAATCAGTTATCTGATTTGGAATGGGATTGGTTCTGTGGATTGAATTTTCTCAAAACTTACTATTGGATATCTAGAAAAAGCATTGAAAGTTTGCATAAATTTTAGTTTTTAGTTTTTTTAAAAACGTTTATGTGTAAACATCTTGGCTCATATATGATATATTGATATCAATAACCCTTGTTAAAATAAAATAAATATAACCCTTGTTACAAAAATATATATATCAATGTACAAATGGTTTAATTTTAATATGCTTTTAAAAAATTGAATAGCTAAAAAGTTGGACGAAGATACTTAAAAATGACGATTTTTGTTAGCATTGGGTGGAAGCGGTGACAGACAATTGGACACGTTCATTTCTTATGTTACCAATTGGACAGAACCGAATTAAAAGTTGAAAAGAAATGGTTCGTAAGATGGCCAAAACCTTGTGTTTATTAAACAATTTGTCGTATCTAATACGTCTAGTTTTATCAACTAATTTATGTTCTATTGAATATAGGGTAATTGGCAGCAATGAACAATTTTTGTATAATAATTAGGCTATACTACTGGCTTATAAAATCGAACAGATGAAATTTGTCAACCATATTTTTCGTGAATAATATAGTAACGTATACAATTTTGATTAAATAGTTATATATTTCTGACCATAGTATTTGATATTAACATATATAGTTAAAAAAAAAATGTTTTAGAAAAGAATGAAGATAATGAGTACAGATGTAACACATTATTAACTTTTAGTAATAGGGCAAACAAAATGAATATTTTTTTTTTGAAAGATAAAAAAAAGCAAATAGCAAACTAAAAATAGTAAAAAATTCGAAAATGTAGTATTATGCTTAACAGTATATTTGTATGAGATAAGTCAGAATTCAAATTCTGGATAAACAAGACATGAATGAAAGGCAGTTAAGATCAAATATACAGATCGTAGAATAATGATCAAAATCAACAATGTGCTAATCCCATTTATATAACTAGTACTTGATACAATAATGTGCTAATCTTTTTGTTTTTTTTTTCACTAAATGTGTTTTGGATCACAGTGGGGAAAAAAGCAGCTCACCAAACGGGACGACCAATTAAACTCGTATATATATATATAATCCCTTAAGATTCCTTCCTTATCTCTCTCCTTTCATTTTCACTCTTCTCCTTCTTCCTTCTCTATCCTTTTGTGTGTCGGTGATCGATCAGATCTCTCTTCTCTTCTCTATTCTTTTTTCCTGCCGACGGAAACGTGCCTTTAAAGCAATGCTGTTCGCACTCAGCTTTCAGCAATTGCTCGATTTAGCTTAATCTGGGTTTTATTCCGATTTCCGTGGGTTTGGTGAGAGACGGAGAGATAGAGAGAGAGGTGAATGAGAAATTCGCCTGCGATTCTGTCTCTGACGGTGAAGGATTGCCGGAGCAGAAGCAGGTGGGATTCTAGCCTCGCGATTTGGAGCAGTGGTCGATGGGGCCAATGCGGCTGATCTGAATTTCGATCTCTTCTTCGATTTTCGTTTTTTTTTCTCCCCCAAATTCAGATCGAACCTGATTTCCCAGAAATTCGGTGTTTTTTCTTTCTCCCGAGGGTTTTAATAATTCCGAGGTTTTTGCGTTTCAATTTCACCCGATTGAGTCGTCGATAAGCCACCACGAACGAGCAATGATGCAGCAAGATCATCATCGTAAGAAGGTGAACATCTTCTTCTTCTTCTTCTGATTTATTCGATTTCGATCCAATACTAAATCTCAATGGCTTACGGTGAGGTTTTTGTCTTCGGTTAATCTTGTTTGTTTTTTCTTTTTTGTTTGTTGTCGTCTTTAAAGTTACCGTTTTGTGAAAATTCTGATTTTTCTGTTTATGAGTCGATATTTTGGTACAATGAACGTTACAAGTGTCAATCAACAACAACGCATAATACCATAATTCTAGACAACAAGATGTGTTGTTTTATATCATTAATCCATTTGCCTTCCCTTTTCGCATCTGCTCTGATCATTTCTATCTTCACCTTCTGCATTAGATTGTATTTGTGAAAGCAGAAAAGAGCTGGCTTTGCGTGAGATTTAAACTCAAAAACTTTCGATATCTCAACGACAAATTCTCAAACTTTATACTTTATTTGTGTTCCTATCATCAACCCCTGTGCTCTATGTCCTTTCCTTTTTAAGCAGTGTCTGTGGGTTTATGTATTGGTTCATCGTGTTTGTCTTCGTAGCTCCCATGGCATTGTGTCGGTAGATGAATCAAATTTTGGGATTTGATTGCTCTTATGGTTTCAGTATCTGGTGATTTATGAGAAGTTATCAACTGTAGGTGTTTGAATTGTCTTTCTCGTGACTATGATCAGAGAGTTGGTTGATTGATAGAAAAATGAGCAACGCTTCAATTGCATGCTCGCAAATTGATCTTTTTGCATCAGTTTTGTGTTATGCGTCCTAGTTTCTAAAGCTACAACAACTCTGACATAAAGTTTGCTATTTGTAAACAGAATAATCTGGAGATGGAATTCTTCTCTGACTATGGCGATGCCAACAGATTTAAAATTATAGAAGTGATTGGAAAAGGAAGTTATGGAGTTGTTTGCTCAGCGATAGACACTCTTACGGGTGAGAAAGTGGCGATAAAGAAGATACATGATATATTCGAGCATATATCTGATGCTGCAAGGATTCTGCGCGAGATAAAGCTGCTCAGGCTCTTAAGGCATCCGGATATAGTTGAAATTAAGCACATTATGCTTCCTCCTTCACGAAGAGAATTCAAAGATATTTATGTTGTGTTTGAGCTCATGGAGTCGGATCTTCATCAAGTTATTAAAGCCAATGATGATTTGACTAGAGAGCATTACCAGTTTTTCCTTTATCAGTTACTTCGTGCACTCAAGTACATTCACACAGGTAGCATTACAAGATCTCTCTCTCTGTGTAGATGAAAATATTGGAGTTGCTAACTGTAGTGTATGTTAGATTTGTCTTTTAGGACTTAACTTTCTAGTATAATATTTCGTACATATAAGCACTGGATTGGATTCATGCGGTTTCCTAATGTCTGGATATATGTTTGCCTTTTGATATTTGGTTCTGTCAATGTTTCTAAACTTTATTTCAGTTGGAGATTTTTTAGTCTGTGTTATAGTATCTGATGTACCTTGGTTGTTGCAGCTAACGTCTACCACAGAGACCTGAAACCAAAGAACATATTGGCAAATGCAAATTGTAAACTTAAGATTTGTGATTTCGGATTGGCAAGAGTTGCATTCAATGATACTCCCACAACAATCTTCTGGACAGTACGTTGCAAAATATGTTCTCTAAGAGTCTTTCTTCTCTTAAACTGAAGTTGGTCTAAAATACTAATCAAAATGTTGCACGACCTGATACTCTTCATTCAACCTTTTTTTCTACTTTATTTACAGGACTATGTTGCTACAAGATGGTATAGAGCTCCAGAGCTTTGTGGATCCTTTTATTCTAAGGTGTTTCATTTGTTCTCTATAATAACATCTTTCAGTTGGTGTATTACTGTGAGATAACACTTGATGGATTTTGGCTTTGTAGTATACACCAGCAATTGACATCTGGAGTATAGGCTGCATTTTTGCGGAGGTATTGATGGGAAAACCACTATTCCCTGGAAAGAATGTGGTTCACCAGCTGGATCTTATGACTGATCTGCTAGGGACACCTTCCCTGGACACCATCTCTCGGGTACTGATCTTCTTATTTAAAGGGAATGGCATTGAGTCTCTGCACATCTTTAGCAATGACCAATGAGTACTCTGTTTTTATGACATTACACAGGTAAGGAATGAGAAGGCAAGGAGGTACTTGACAAGCATGAGGAAAAAACCACCCATTCCGTTTGCTCAGAAATTTCCAAACGCGGATCCTTTGTCTTTGAAGTTGTTGGAGAGGCTTCTTGCGTTTGATCCCAAAGACCGGCCAACTGCTGAAGAGGTTCTTTCAACTTCTAATATTGACTAATCATCTCAAATCTGCAAGTTTCAGTGGATTTTTTTTTTTTTTCTCTCTGTTTAAGAACAGAGTATCATGCATATGCTTGGTCTATTGGACTGTCCCGCTAAACTCATTTTGTCCTAATACTTGCATCAGGCTCTTGCCGATCCATATTTTAAGGGATTGGCAAAAGTGGAAAGGGAGCCTTCATGTCAGCCCATCACGAAGATGGAATTTGAGTTCGAGAGAAGAAAGGTTACTAAAGAGGATATCAGAGAGCTGATTTCCAGAGAGATCCTTGAATACCATCCTCAGCTGCTCAAAGATTACATGAGCGGTGCTGATAAAGCCAGTTTTGTCTACCCAAGGTCTTAATATTTTGTGCTTGCATTCTTGAGCGAGCATTGTGTCATTGTGTCACACCCAGTCCCTGACATTCGTGTATATTCTGTTGTGCAGTGCTGTTGATCAATTTAGGAGACAGTTTGCGCATCTTGAGGAAAACAGTGGGAAAACCAGCCCTGTGGCACCTCTAGAAAGGAAACATGCCTCTCTTCCCAGGTAGATTCTCAATTTTTTCTGTAATTTCTTTTATCACTTGTTTTGATTTCGTTTATCTCCATGTTTTCTTCCTGTAACGTCTGTTGTCACTTAATCTAGTTGTATCCATATATATCCATTAGCATAATCAGAGCCTCTAGCCCTCTACTACTGTTTACAGTGGTTATGGATCCAACAAGGATTATAAACAGATGAAATCATGAAACCGTAGCTATCTCTTTCTTGTTTTAAACGCTTATGTCTTCGAGAATCATGGCAATTTCATTTCTTTAGAGCTCTTCTTTAGCTTCTTCTGTAATACCGAAAATATATTCCCAACTCTGTTTTCTGTATACTTTCAGATCAACAGTCATACACTCAACCTCAGTTGCACGAGGAGGACAGCCGAAATTTACGAATAACGCAAACACATCGAGCCCTGAAACTACTCAAAATATTCCTCTTAATCATCATGCAACATTACAAGCGCCTCAAAGAAATCTCTCAGGTACTTCTAATCACTCATCCTGAATCCAACACCAATGTTTCCAAACCAAACTCCATAACCGTAACTCTTCTCTCTGACTCTCTCTCTACAAGCAGCCGCCAAACCAAGCGCATTCATGGGCCCGGTAGCGCCTTTCGACAATGGTAGAATCAGCAGAGATGCGTATGACCCGAGATCATTCATCCGGAGCACTAATCTCCCCTTTGCTCAACAGGCTGCAGCAACAGCAGCCATGGGAAAGCAACAAGAGAGAAGAACAACTATGGAATCTGAGAAGCAGGCAAGGCAAATGTCTCAGTGTAATAATAGATACGCACCAGACGTAGCCATCAACATAGATAACAACCCGTTTATCATGGCCCGAACCGGAATGAACAAAGCTGACAACATCAGTGACCGGATCATAATCGACACAAATCTTTTACAGGCAACAGCCGGGATTGGAGTTGCAGCGGCGGCTGCAGCAGCTGCTCCTGGTGGTTCTGCTCACCGGAAAGTTGGAGCTGTTCGGTATGGTATGTCCAAGATGTACTAGTCATCCATCCATCCACATCAGCTGGGATTAGATCACACACAACATCGTATGTTTCAACTTCTTTCACAAAAAAAGAAATTTGGCTTTGAAACAAAACTAAAATGAGAAGAAGAAAAAAATTTGTTATTATTTTATTACGACTGTTGATCCATCATTTGTTTTTTTTTGTTTTTCTCTATTTATTTCCGACAGATAAATAAATGGATGTTATATTCTGGCACGTAGTAGAGTGGACAAGAAAGGTTCTGATTTTCTCACGTTTGAAAGAACCGCTGGCTACAGTGGAGATGGATCAGTGTGGATCCGCATGATGATGAATTGATGATGACGATGGTTTCCTGGCACATCCGACGCATGTGGTGGTGGGAGCCCATATCACAGGCACCACTTTGTTCTTCTTATGTCCGTAGAAATATAAAGCTGCATCGTTACTTGATCAAATCTCTAACCATACAATTCGTGTGTATATATGTAAAAAATCGAGCGAGCGAGCTTATTTCTTCTTCAACATGTTCCTTCTTACACCAACATTTTCTTTTAAATCCAGAGCGATTGCTAGTACGAAATTAGTAAAGGAGCTAAGAAGTCGTATAGTTTTTCAGTTGCTACTGTTTCTGATCTGTTATGCATTCTGATCCGTTTCTATATGTTCGAAAAATTACATAGTTTTGTTGTTTAAGATTTTTAGCCACTAATCATTAAATATACTATAATCTTTCTCCGTTTTTCCAATCATTGCTGAAGTTTGTGGGTCTGCGGAATTCAAATCTTTGAGAGATTTAGAGTTATGTTTTTCTTAGATACGAAATTTGATGCAAACCTTTTACAGCAGAATAAAAAAACAATACATGTAGGATTAGAATTATATCTCAGTCACACTGCAACCAAAATGAGGCTAAGAAATGAGACAAATAATGGTTGAAGTAGGACCACAACCACTGTGAGCATTGTCCCAGAGATCACCCACCATGATGGGCCCACCTGTTTGGCCCATATCTTTAGCCTTAAGAGGATAACACTTTCTTTGAAATTGTATTTGTAGCTAAACAAACAAACCATTCCACACAAATAATCCCTTCTTCTCCTTTCTCAACTGTGAAAAAAAAAACATATCTTGTCCTGTCTTAACCAAACCCATCAAAATCTTGGTTTTAGTTTTGTACCAACAGAAATGGTACTAGTAGTACTAATCATTTTGATCTCCCTAGATGTATGAAAAAAAAATTTAGTTTTTTATCATTAAATAAAGGGAAGTTATAGGCTTCTGAAAACAAATCAGAGAAGTAGAGAAAAAAGATACTCCACATCCGCAAGAGGACATGGAATTGATTATTTCAAGACGAATGTGAAAGCTGGCTAAAAAAGCTGAAATTAAATTGTTTCAGTGATGTTATTTTTGTAACATATTTAATGTAAATGGAAATACATAAATAAATAGATACTAGAATTGGGTAAGTGTCAGTTTGGTAGATGGTGAAATGCGAAAGGCACCCGATTTTTGTAAATCTCAATCCCGAGAAACCAAACCCCTCTTCGTCCCCTCCTTGGAAACAACATCTATTTCTTTTTATTTTGTTCTTACATCTTTTAAAACATCTAAAAAACATCAATCAATATTTTTAAAATCCGGAATCAACACTATATATGTAGTCTCCAATCTTGTTTTCTTATATTCAAATTCGGTAACATTAACTTCCTAGGCTTTCCTTTTCTTCTAAGCGGATTCTTAAACAAATTTCTAATCTTTTTAATAATTGAATTTCACGTTGTTTTTTCTTCGATAAAATTGTTGTTTATTTATTTTTACTTTGAAAGGAGTTGACAAACAAAAAAACAAACGAAAGGACAGATTTAGGAGGAGGAGGTGGTGGGGACCCACGGTGAGTGACACGTGGCCACCATGCCTGATAGATATGCATGTGGATCTTATGAAGCAAGATCTGTTCAAAAAATTGGCCGATTTGCCGATTAATCAGCGATTAATTGCTAATCGGGTGCCAACCGTACCGATTTTACTTAATCGATATAATTAATCGGTCAAACCACGGTTGACCGATTAAATGAAAAATTCGGCCGATTAATTGAAAAATTCGGCCGATTAATCGCTAAAGTTATTTGAGCCTTTTTGTTTTAATAAAAAAATTAAAGTTTATTTGTGTTGAAAGTGGCCCAAATCATAAGAATAAAATTTATATATATATATATATACTGTAGATGTGTATTNTATTAGTAAAAATGAAAAACAAAATTGAAGCCATTTTGCATTAGATGTGTATTAGTAAAAATGCTTAATATAATCTTTTTGTATGAGTTTATGATTTTTGTATTAAGGTCATACAAAATATATATATATATATAATTTAAAAATATATTAAAATATAATAAAAATTATACCCCGATTAATCTTCGATTTATCACCGATTTTTGAAAAATCACTAATCGGTGACCGACCGACTGAATAGCGATTAACGAAATTTTGAACACAGGAAGCAAGTAGTAGTAGATTAGATAGATCCTCATTGTAGTAGTAGATTAGATAGATCCTCATTGTACGAACTACTTCACTATCTCTTAGAGTATCTATTTGATCTCGATCTCATCCATCTATACATACATATTAACATTACGTTACATACAGTCTGCTTTGTATTCATGTGTGTATAGAGATTAGAGAGGAGGCACATGGAGATGGGGCTTCGAGAGATGGAGATTTTCATGTGAGAGCACATGTTCCCTTCTCTTTGGGCTTTCTGTGGGGTCCCTTTGCTTCGTATGCACATGTCGCAGCCGATCACATTCTCTCTTCTCATCCCCACGCGCTACTTCCTCGCGCGTCCTGTCTCCTCTTTTCTTGTGTTCCGTCCGTACTACAACAAGTTACTAGGATTTGTCGTCGTCTAATTTATTTTCCGGAAAGGTAATATTTATATTCTGTATGCTAGTATTATTCGGATGATATTGTGTATGCTTTTACTAAAATAATGAGATTGATTTGTGTTACATGAAGTTCAAAGAGCTACTAACCATTTAAGGATTTTAAGGATAACTCATATATTAGAGGAAGCAAACGAATACAAGCTTTATGCTATTTGTTTGTTGCAGAGGTTAATCTTATGAAACATATTGAAATTGTTGAGTTCATTGCATCCACACAATTGGTGGGAAAAGTTGACGGTACTACAGTTGCAGAAGCTGAATTGTTAGTTAAAAAAAAAAGATTTGTACGACTAATCTTAGATAAAGCACTTTATATCTGTAAAAAAGTAGTTCAAACTTCAAACTCTTTGTTTAACCATTATTTTTATATGTTTTTTCTAATATAGTATCAGTTTCTTTGTATATTATTTTTGTCTGACTAAACCAATAAATCAGTCGTTTAAGAAAAAGAGAAAAATCCTAAATCTGTAAAGTTTGGAATTAGATTAAACTAAAACAGATACTTTACTTAAACTACACCGGCCTGTCTTGACAACACATCCTATACACTAAATTATTGCCGAGTGTATTAAAACGAAATACTATTAAATGTCACTTATCAAACAAAAAATCCAATCTAGATGTGAGCTTGATCCACTTAAGTGAGTGACGAGTCCACTAAAGTCTAAACCACTCGACATGGCGCGTGAAAAACCAGTCTCTTCTTCAAGATCCAAATTCATGGAACCTAATTAAGAAAAAAAGGTTTCCTTCCACAATCCGAAACACGATGATAATAAAATAAAATAAGATAAAACGTACAACTGGACCCAGATTTGATGCCAATATCGCCCATTAACCATTTTTTACATTACGAAATATACTCCTTGTACAAACCAAACCAATTTTCGTTCCTAACCGAACATTTCACTCAAGTGTGCAAAAATGTAACAAAAAAGCGTACGATACCAAACCAAATCGATATAGTATTCTCTTTTTTGATTTTTTTTCTCTAAACTCAACTCATTTTATTGCTTAAAAACCAAACAATTCATAATAAACCAAAGTAAAAATCGGACTGAACCGGACAAAATTTTACAGTCACCATTTTGTCCACTAATATATATATATACACACATACATACATGCACTTTCCTTACTTCATTATTCTCTCAAACTCTCATCATTCCTCTCTCTCTCTCTTTCTCTCTCTCTTTCTCTCTCTCAATGGAGAAAACTCTAGCAACTCCCGAAAACACTAGACGCTCTCTTTCACCGTCATGCTCAGTCGCCGGGAAATCACGAGCCGCTTGTTTCGAGCGCAGAACCAGACGGAGATTATCAGAGACCAAGGCACGCGTGTGTCTATCCGATGAAGAAGATGAAGAAGAAGAAGACGAAGAAGAAGTGGTGAAGGAGAAGATCTCTGCGTTACAGAGGATTATTCCAGGAGGAACGGAGCTTGGTGTGGACGCGCTCTTCGAAGAGACAGCTGGTTACATTATGTCTCTACAATGTCAGATCAAAACCATTAAAGTCCTCACTTCATTTCTCCAACGCTTAGATAAACAAGATATGAAGTTCGGAGGTTGAAGATGATGACACCAAGATTTCTCTTCTTTTCTTTCGATTAAACGAAAAAAAAAAAAATCACTTTTTCTTTTCAATTTTAATATCGTTTCCTAGCTTTAATATATGGGGAAAGAGATCTCAGCAGATTTTTCTTCGGAATCTTTTTCTTTAGCAAGACTATAATCTTTGATTTTGAAGCCCTGATTTAGTGTTTCGTAGTTATGACTTATGAGAAGTGTTGATTGCGAAATATAACAGAGTTTACATTGACGAAAATTTACTAATAATGTAGGGAGTGTAGTTCGATAACATTATAACTTGAATATTTAGTTGGAGGCCATGTTGATATTAAATTAGATCACGAGGTAGCACTTGCGTTTGAGATTTGGCATTAATGATATTGAAAAAGTTAACGTTACGTGGCCCGATTTTAAATTTTGGGTGAGCTCAAATCACATGGTATATAACAAAGTTAGAAAGCTTTGTAATGTCGGTCGATATATATTTGAAGTTTAATTACGATGAACATATTGGATTTGAGTTTCCGTGGTCCAAGAATTGAGCCCATGTTTATATTCCTTGTACATACAACAAGATCCAATATTATTTAGTCGTGTAACTAGAGCTAGCATTTACACACAACTCACAAGATCAACCGCTACAAAAAATCCAAGAAAAGAATCGGATCAGTTTGAGCTTTTAGGATTCATTATTAGCTATTACGTATTTTTTTCACCTACAATTCGATATTGAACATTACAGATCTCTTAATTCCAGACATAGCGGAGAGATAGTAATTTCCTACCAACATGATTATCCGAATTAATTAAAATACAAAACTATATGGATTTTCGATTTATATAATACGTGCAGGAGCAAAAAAAATGAAGTTGTCCTGCTAGCTTTAAATGAAGTTGTTATACATGTTAACGGTAACCATATAATTAAAACTCATAGATTCACTGCGACTCTCTCCACTCGATTTGCCTTGTTATGTCCTAATTGGGCTTAATATATTTGGGCCTTGGCCCATAAAACACTAAAGGTACTCGCGGAAAACCTAGTGGAAATTTCTATAACTTTAACAACGTGCGCGGCAATATTCCATTTGTTCCACGAATTCGACTCCTCCTGAAAATAGAAAATATCAAAAGTCTCGGTGGAGATGAGACGGCGTTGACGCCGCTGAGGTGTCGGAATTGAAGAAAGAGTTAACGGAGAAAAGTGAGAATACTATGAAATGTTCTATAGTATTATCATTACATAAATGATCTTAAAAGAAGAAGAGGAAGTTGAGTAAAGCAAAATGAGGAGACAAATCTTATACCGGTTGAGAATTTGCCAACGCTAGATATGAGATGAAGAAGAAGATTATGACAAAAGAATAAGAGGATGAGTGAAAACTTTCTTAGTAGGAGGATTAGGATTGGAAAGCTAAAGACGGCGACACTTTGCAGAACGAGCTTCATATACTTATGAGAAGAAAGGAGATTACTTTAGGTTAAATGGTAATAAGATTTCTGACCACATTTTTAACGGCCAGAAATCGGTCAAAAATTTCCATTTGTTCCTGTTGAGTTATAAAATCTTCGGCTTCTAGGCTATGAATGCATTTGACATCTGTTTGTGATCACATCTACCTACTCGTTTTTCTTTCTTTCTTTGTTTCTAAATAGTTTTATTTCTGTTAACTAAATTACAAAGAGAAACTTTTGTTGCTAATAGATTGCTCGACAGTGATCATTACACAGATCCTAAGCATTGCTTGTAACTCAAGAAATTGAAGAACATGAGCAACTTACTATTATAAACAGTGATGTGATGGTGTTAGTAGAACAATACATGACACATCGCATACGTCTATTTTTATGAATATGTGGCTCTGGCCTCATGGCGTGGTGCTTATGCTTTTATTCCTTATTCTCTACGAAGATCTATTCATTACAGAGAAGGATTAGTTACCAAAAGATCATAATATTTGGTTTGCTCTATGTCAACTTTTAATTGTACCTGAATATTATGGATTAGCAGATCGGAGAAGCTCAAAGAGTCCACAGCAATTCCTCCACGGAGTTGGTTGCTGCACGTGTTGGTTGAGGCACAATAGAGGTATCTGGAAAACATAATGTTAATGTTAAGCTACAACTGTTTGGTGCATATGGAGAAAGACGAGTCATTTTCTTGATTAGGTTTAGGTTTAAGCTGTGCGCACCTTGTTTTCATCTTTAGGTACAGGACATTCATCTTGATGGGTTTCAGATTCTTCGACATGAGTTGAAACCGGTAAAGACCCGTCAAAATAATACCTGGAGAGGGTGGACTCAAGATCTGAGTTGCTCGATGAATCATCCTCGTCCGTGTCCTCGTTTGAAACTGATGATGACTTGATTCCTTCAAGTATCTCCGGTGAGTTCAGATTCACTGCGTCTAGATATGGGAAGTTGTGTCTCTCGGCGACCTCATGTCTCACACTGTTTCTACGTCTGAAAAGCTCGAGAACCTTCCCGTCTTCCATTTCATATTCATCGACATCATGATCTTCATAGGTGATTGTGTGTGAGTTAGAAGGATCCGTGGAGCCTTCTTCTATTGAATCTACTGGATCAACCAGTTCAGTGATTGTACCTCTGATCCTAAGATCTTCCTTATCAGTCCTCGTTTCCGTAACTGAGATGCTTTCTTCTTCAATGGACTTCTCCTCGGCTTCACTTACCTTTTCCATTCCTCTTCTAGTATGCGTCCTCTCTATTGTATGGATCTTTTGCCGGTTTAAAGAGCACTTCGTTGACGGAATCAAACTATCTAGAAGATTGCTTCATGTTTTAGCTGCAAGGTCGCCGTTTAAACAACTATTTCAATTCCAAACACAGACTAAACCCAACTAAGGATTAAGGAAGATAAAGAAGAGAAAGAAAAAAAAAAAGTTAAAAATATGATGGAATGTTTGAAGAGTAGGTAGAGAGAAAAAAAAAAGAAGGAATGGCTGATGCACCAAGAAGGAAGATGTTCACACAATTGTTTGACTAGTTGGTTCGGTTTGTAACCAAGACATGAGTGACTATGTTCAAAAGTTAGCAACTTTAGAACAGAGCATAAGATAGAATAAAAAAATACATCAGAGAACACATAAATGTTATGAAATGTTGTGCTAGTTACACAGAAATGTTATGAAAACATTCTTTTTTTATTTATTTACACAGAATTGAAATGTTATGAAATAATTCACTCTGGTTCGTTTCTTATCTATTCAATGCAAGTTGATAAGTTGTGGTGAATTTTGAATACTGCGTAAATACAGGTTACACCATATACTCATGGCTCTGTTTTATGACACCTTGGGAGAAATTTTGATTGGCATTCCGAGTGACGGAAATGGGAGAGGATCCATGCTGATTGTCTCATCTGGATGGACTAAGGACCAGTCGTAACGAGTCACGACGAAATGCAAGAAGATGAGAATGCTCATTTTTGCTAGCTGATGACCTGCACAAAGCCTTGGTCCACCTCCAAATGGAAGATATGTATATGCTTGTGTTGGCTGATCAAATCTTGAAGGGTTAAAACTCATTGGATCTTGAAAGATTTCAGGATTGTAATGAGTTCCATAAGTTGTCCAAAGTATCTACACTCAACAAAGAGCCAAGATGTAACTTTTTTTTAGTATTTCTTGAAAAAAAAAAAACAGAGCATTGATTTAGAGATATGATGTGTGTTTCACCTTCCAGCCTTTGGGGATTGTGAATCCTTCATAGTCAATATCAACAACTGCTTTTCTGAAGGAACCAAATATCGGAGGAGATAATCTCATCGTTTCACGAACAACTTGCCAACTATACTTCATCTTCTTCACATCTTCCACTGTAAGAGACTCTCCTTCTCCTTTGTTTGCTTTTATTTGAACATGTTCTGAGATAAATCAAGAGAAATCTGTGAGTTGTGAGTATGATAAAAAAAAAAAAAAAAAAAAAAGAATAGTCAGTTGAGAATGATTTGATTGTTACCTTGAAGGAGAGTGTCAAGGCAAGTTGGATGCTGAGCTAACATCTTGAAAGTCATTGCCATGGCATAAGAGGTTGTGTCATGAGCTGCAAAAACTAGCAAAACCATATTATCTACAACTTCTTCTTCTGTTATTTCGCCTTTGATCAAGCCTTCCACTAGCCTAGAGAAAAGTGTTGTGTTTGGCCTCTCAACTTCTTCTTTTTCTTCTTCTTTTTCTTCCATTTCTCTTCTCTTCTCCCTAACTTTCTCAACAAGCAACGTCTCTATCTCTAGCCTTGCCTTCTTAGCTCTAGCAAACCTAGAAAAAGGAAACTCAACCGGCAAAGCGAATACTCCTTCTAAAACCCTCTCGAAGATATCTAACATCCCAAGCTCCACTTTGATCCCATACAAACACTCAAAGACTACAGTAAAAGTGAGAGCTTTCGCCGAACGGTAGAGGCTAATCTCTTCCTTGCCACGCCATTCGGTTTCAAGATGAGACTGAATAGTATCACAAAGCTTAGGTACTAAAGACTCTAACCCATTGTAGCTAAGGCTATTAGCTACAATCCCTCTAAGGACTCGATGCTTCTCGCCTTGTTTAGCCATGATGCAGTTCATGCCCATTAGTTGAACAGAAGACGAAGGCCATGAGCTCACAACTAAGTTAAACTCATTGGACAGTATTAACCTGTTGGCTTCTGCTCCGTTGACTACTATGGTTGGTGATCCCATGATTCTTGTCTTGAAGAGGTTCCCATGTTTGACGATCCTTGGATTCACAAAATCTTCGAACACTCTGTTGCTTTTCTGAGCTTTGTAGAACTCCATTGTTTCGCCAATCCATGGAAGTCCCATTTGTCCAGGAGGAAGCTTCTTCTTCTTCTTCTGCTGCAGCTTCTTTGATGTGAATCGGTGAGGTTTCTTGTGGAAGAAGAAAAGCGTGCTTGAGATTGTAGCTATGCATAAGAAGACCCATGAGAGAAGAAAGTTTGGTTCTAGAGCCATTTTGTTTGTTTATGTACACTTAACCAATTGTTAGTATCTTGTTTTGCGGAAATATGGATTATGAGCTGAGTATTTATAAGTGTAGATTTTTGTGAATGTTAAGGTCAAAACCAATTGCGGTTATTCTAATTTTCTTTCTTTCTTTTTATATTTTCTCTTTTTTTTTGTTTCTGACACATGGTTGATCTTAAAGATACTGCAGTTCCTTAAGAGTTCAGGCTACAATATCTTTTACCCATTTTTTTTTTGCAGAAGACGGTGATACTAAACATGTTATGCAGATGCGTACACATGTATATAGTGAGCACAAAACTAAATATGCATATAACACATATTCGCCTTGCATGGAAATCATTAAAATAATGTTCTTAGTTCTCTAATGTGGTACATTAATATACTGTTATGTGTATATCAATCGTCCCTTTAGTATTTTCTTACTTTAAACAGAGAAATTATGGATTAAAAATTCGAGTACTTTTTCCTCAACAAAACAGCTAGTTGAAGGAAGAAAACTAAAAAAAAAAATACATTGGTAGATTTATTGGTATATGGAGATAGTTTGTCTTGTATCTCAGAAAATAGTATAATAACTTGGGTTTGTAGATCTACTATATATATGTATCATCTACAGACGATTTCGATCAAAATATGTTAATATCATCTGTTTAGTTCAAAAATATATATAACCAACAGAAGAATTTCTTAACAATCAAAAAGTTTATAAGTTGACTTTTAAATTTTATGAAAAAATACTTTTATTATTGAATTTGGGTGACAAAGAAGGATATAGAGAGACAAGCGCATGTGCTTGGAGGTTGGAATATGCTATAACCAAGATTGCAAATGAGTGTATAACATATGAATATGATCCCCTTAATCTGCCTCTTAAATAATTTCACAATATTATATATGTTTTTGGTCCATAATAATAGTATAATTTAGAATACCTAAGTAATCACACTTGCTGATGAAATCTTCATTAGATTTATATTATATTTTGGCAAGTAGAAACTAAACGCGGATCCCTAAAGATCTGCTCTGGCCGGCAGCTTCTGATGACGGAATTACGTTGCAAACTGCGTTAGAGAAAGATCGGTGCGTATATTCATTCTTAATTATCGACCACATAGAGTAAACAAACACCTTTAATGTGTTATGATAGACGTCCAAATAGTCCTATGTGTATACTGTTGGAGTTTTATCTTTACATACCACTGTCGAACGTTACATTACTTTGATAGGTTTTGTGTTTAGTATTGATTCTTAAATTTGGAAGTATTTTTTTTCATGGTAATTCATGCACCTAAGACAAAATTATACTATTTCTGAACAGATACAGAAAGGAATAATTTGGATTACGTAATAACGAATAAATTGGTTAAGAAGTGGCTTTGAGCCTTTGATTAGATTCCTTCTTAAAAATAACGTCTTATCATATCAAAAGAATTTTAGAGAGTTTATTAATTTTGTCGCGGCATTAAGCATATATGATGCCACTTTACGTCGTCGGTTTTGTTAAATAACTTGAAGAACGAACTAGCTTCGTTTAGATGGAAATAACAAAATTAGAAAGAAGTTTCTTTATCCAAATTCATAATTTTATCTTTATAAATCTTTAGATATTGATCTGTGACTTACAAACTATAATTAGATTATTGAAAAGAGGAGCAGCCGCAAGAAATGATGATGATGGTTGACATTGACATTACAACAATTATACAACATTACGATGGTCGTCAATCATCATCAACAGTGTTGTTGTATGTATGATGATCTGTTACGATCACCATATTATAGTACTTACATGTTAAAAATAAAGAACGTTTTACTCGAACATAGATAGGCAATCATATATCTTTATGAACAGACATGTGTAGGTGTATATTGGTAAGTAAAGTATATTTGGTAGTTAAGAAGAGTTTGATTCTTTGAAATGGTCGGATCGCCTTAAACGCTAAAAACAGAACTTGTCCCGTTGTCCGTATGTGTTGCTCTCGTTTTGGAGTAATTTAGTTTCGACCGTTCTAGCCTTTACTGGAAATTACCTAACAGTTTCTATCAAATTTTATTTACTTGAAAAAAACAAAAATAAAATAATGCTTTACTATATCACATAGTTAATCAATACATCGCTTAAATTAAACGACCATTTGCTTTCGCTTATTACAATAGACTTGTACTGTGCATATATTGATCGACTGATCGATTAGACCAAGAATATCAGATCATTTTTATCCAACTTTACATGGTTTTATAGTAATGAATAAGCCTAATACAATAAGAGATCAAGAAGATAGATACATGAAGAAATCGATAATTTATCCTAATGAAGAAAGCAATCATCTATTGTACAAGCCAAAGGCATCTTTAAGTGTCAACGGATTTGAATTGATTAACCAACTAACATAGTTTCATATGTCAGGTCTTGGCTCCTTGTTATACGCTCAGATCAAAATCTGTAGATCTAATTGATATTGCAAATGAGAAGAGTATTTATATTTTAAGTTCCAAATTGTAATATAATGTCGTCATACCGTAACATGGGATATTTGACTATTCACGTGGTGTCTACTGTCTAGTGCCTACATAAGTAAAGAACATTAATCGATCATTTATATTAACAAATTTGATTGTAACCACCCTTATGGCTCGATCCTACCAAAATCAGCCGGAATCACCAAGACACTGCCCGAGTCCTAAAAGGCTAAAAACGAACTCTGACCATTTGGTTAGCGGATTAGCTCGTATATCTACAATTAATTCTAATCAAAGATTTATGGAGTAGTACCAGTTTTTAAATCTTTTGTTGCCAACTGGCATCAGCGGAAAAACAAGTTTTTATTATGTTGAAGTTCTGTAATGAAAATTCAAAATTCATTTGATCCTTTGGCGTTTTTTGAACCGAAATGGTTGATAGTAGTTGAGTAGAGTTTTTTTTTTGTTAAACCCTTTAACAAAAAAAAAGAGTTTTTTTTTGTTAAGAAATAGAAAATAACTCAAATTAAGAAAAAATATTTTCTAAAAATAAATAAAACGTCAACATTCCACAACCCAAAATGAATTAAGAAAAATTCGAGCGTCAAAGAAAAAAAAAACTCAATAAGAGACAAAATATTATTAGAAAATGGAAAGCCAGAAAAGCAACTGAGGAGATACAGTTTGAGAAGTAAAAGAGTTTGCATTATTTTGTGAACTGGTTAAAATTTTGCAGACCCACCAAAACCTACCACAATGTGACATTTATTTATCTCTTTCTTTTACTATTTTGTTGTTGCTGTTGTTAATCTCTAATCAAAGGTCCCGAAAATCCCCCTCTTTTCCGTCTGCATCTCCACGTGCTACTAATGGCCTCGCTGTATCTATAACTTACCTCTCTTATTGTTACTCAAAATGAATGTCACTTCACTTGAATGCAAACTATATATATTTAGGTGAAAACCAAATCAAATAGCAACAAATAAAACCCTTAAATATGCTAATTGAAAAACGATAATCTATAAACCAATGATTTCTAGCCAATCTTGGGTTTTGCAGTTTGCATCCATAAAACGAAATAGAGAAGAGAGAAGTGACCTTAATTTGTTAGGTGTAATAAATGCAGCTTGACTTCTCTTTTAACGTCAAGTGACCACTAATTTAAGTATCTCATAAGCTAATATTTTGTGAAGCAACAAGGGTCTATGTTAGTCTACCTAGATTCTTGATTTGAGTATTGCCATACATTTTAAGCACTCACAAGAGTGGAAACTTACTTGGATTAATGAATTATCTTCACACAGAAAAGAAGGAAAAAACAGAGCTAGCTTGAATTTTAAAAACAGAATTGAAAGGTTTCCTGCAATAAACATAAGCAACGCACTGAGTTAAGTGATTGAAACGTAAATAGGGAGTAATACAGAGAGAGATGAATCATCTATATGGGAGACAGCTTCGCACGCGCGTGACGCGTCCATCCCTATGCATGATTATTTTTTAATTTAACTCTGTTATTTATACTAATATTTTTTCAGAATTCCAAGTGTTATTGCAAATCACCATGGGGTATTAAATGGCATAGTGTAAATGCACCTGCAACACATCAACTAACCACACACTCCTCCACCTGTTTGTATTTACTTCAGAGTTTTCAAAAAACCCTTCGCTTCCCTCTATTTATAAACCCTATTTTCCGGTTTCATTCTACCACCTTAAGGACCACACAACACAAGAAAACTTCTGCTTTCTCCCTGAAACTTATCTGTTGAGTTTTCAGAGATGGGAGGGATGAAGAGTCTTACCATTTGGGCTCTCTTTGCTGCTTTATTCTCACAGCAGCTATTTGCTTCTGTTGCTTCCATAAGCTTTGAGGATCAGAAAACATACTACTCTCCTCCTGACCCAAGTACAGGTAAAAGAAAAAACATACACACACTCTTTAACTTTTTATTCATTTGATTTACTAAGAGTCTTGATTTAGCATCTATTTACTTAAGCCTCATTGTTCATGTTTGACATGCAGGAACTCCTCCATCACACGGTGGAAGCTACACTCCTACTCCTTCGACTCCATCACATAACCCTCCTTCTTCTAACTGTGGAAGCCCACCTTACCACCCTTCTCCATCACCTCCATCTCACACTCCAACTCCATCTCACCACACTCCCACTCCATCACACCACACTCCGTCTCCTAAAACTCCATCACACTCTACCCCTCCTTGTAACTGTGGAACTCCACCTCACGACCCACCAACGCCTTCTCGCCCTTCCACACCTTCACACCCTTCCACGCCTTCTCACCCAACGCCTTCAAATCCTCCGTCTGGTGGATATTACTCATCTCCTCCACCAAGCACTCCAGTCGTTGTGACTCCACCAACACCCATTGTTGACCCAGGCACACCCATCAGTGGAGGAAGCCCACCAACTCCTATCTACATTGACCCTGGGACTCCTGCAGGAACTCCTTTCGTTCCTGCTCCGTTTCCACCAATCACTGGAACTTGCGAGTAAGTCACAAACATTCTTCTCTCCACCAGCACAACACATACGTTAAGACAGGTGATCATGAGTTTGTTTTATCTTGTGCAGTTACTGGAGAAACCACCCTACATTGATCTGGGGTCTGCTTGGCTGGTGGGGCACTGTTGGAGGAGCTTTTGGTACAGTCAGTTCTCCAAGTAGCATCCCTGGGTTTGATCCTCACATGAACCTTCTTCAGGCACTTTCCAACAGCCGCACTGATGCCATTGGAGCTCTCTACCGTGAAGGCACAGCGTCTTGGTTAAACTCAATGGTCAACAATAGGTTCCCTTTCACGACCCCTCAAGTCAGAGACCACTTTGTTGCAGGTCTTTCTTCAAACAAGGCAGCCACAAAACAGGCTCATACTTTCAAACTTGCCAATGAAGGCCGTCTAAAGCCCAGAGTCTGAGAAGAAGAGTGGTTCATTTATCAGTTGTTTGTTGGTTTGTGTTAAAACAATCTAAATTTAATTATCCTATGCTTGTGTGTGCTCAGTAGAGTTTTTAAGTGTCCTATAGAATCTAGTACTATTTATGATGGATACCCATGTTGCTGTTTTAAAAATTTCTTGATCTTTAAATAATATTTAGTAATTCCTCTGTTTCTCAACCACTATTCAATAACGTTTTTAAAAAAAATGTATCCATGCAAATTAAAACTTAACGAAGACATGAGAGACATTGCATTATGTTTGGTATTAACACCAACAAGAAGCTAGAAATAGGATCATAAACATTAATATCAAAAGGGACTAGCAGAAAAGAGAAATCCAACAAACTTACTACACAGACCAAGGTGCATAAAAAAAGAGTCAAAAGTCTAAATATAAATTGACATGCATACGGATTACAGACCGACACAATGTCATAATTGCTCCATTAAATTGTTTATGAGCATTTTTAAAAAAAAAATCAGGCCTAAGTGATGTGTCACAAGACTCACAACTGGATGAGTTTACCAGAAAAGACGAGTCCGAGAGAGAGAGAGAGAGACCAAACATTAAGATGTAGCATTAAAGAAGGTGCAGTAGATCAGAAGTGTGGTGTGTTGTGGAGTTACTGCAATAAACTCGTGGAGTAAATATTGCAAGATGGTCGCCATGCATTCAAGTTTCAAACCCCAAGTCTCTACCCACCAATGAATAATGTCTTTAATGTCTGAAAGCTGCATTAATGATATTGAGTTAGTGTCATGCGTATGAGGAGACAACATATCTTGGAGGTTTTGGAATAATAGTAGTATAGTTTTCTCTTTACCCAAGGTTCTTCTTTTTCTTGCTTAATGACTGATGCTAACTTATTTTTAGTAATCTAAACACAAAAACTGGTAATAAATGGTCTCTGCATTTCTAAGCATATAAAATATCATCCTATTAAATCTGCATAAGAAAATTATACTAGTAGCAGAGTTAAAGAAATTACCTGATTGTAAAAGAGATGCCCTGTCTCATGCCTTCAACATAATATACAGAGAGTGTTAAGTGGTAAATTCTTTGATGGTAGAGAGTAAAAACCAAGAAAGTTAATTTAAGAGCTGAAGAAAGAAAAGTTTCATAGTATATCATAAGATGTCTAAATTCAAATCTTCGGTGGAATGTTATATACATGTAAAACTTCATTTGATATGAGAATGGAACAAAAAACAGAGAAGCATTAGTCACAAAAATATGATCTTCATTAAACCATCATTATTGCTGGTGTCATATCCTTATAGATTTGCTTCTTCTTGGAGAAGTCAACTTGTGAAAGTTTGATCTTTCCTTTCATGACCAATACATGAAAACAGAGGATGAAGATTTCTTTAGGTTGTGGTTACATTAAAGAAGATTTGCTATAGTTCTAGCTCTGCAATCTACTTTTTCTTCTGTATTAGATGAATTGATCGATTATTAGGTTTGATTTGCTGGATAAGAGCTCACTAAGTGGAGTGGTGGTTTCTTATAATCGCTTTTCATAGAAAGTAGCCTGCTTTAACCAACTCACATTATGCATTTAGAGACAGTTATGGGAAACAATATCTCCACAGATTGAGACAGATGCCAGAACACGTGTCAGCAGAGTTTTCATTGATCAGTTAACCGATAGGGACATGTAACGGGTTTGGTTGCTCTGTTTCAGTAAAAGTTTGGTCTTTTATAAGTGTTCTTGTTGCTTATCTATAACATGATTTTTTTGGCGCCGAACACATCATGAGAGCTTTTGGTGTTGTGTAAGTCATGGTGAGAAGCCATGAGCTTTACTTGCTGACAAAGATCTTGCACATCTTCTAGTCACATTCATGACATGTCTCTGGATTAATTAAGATCCTCAAATCCACAACCGATTTGCATTTCAGTGGCCCTGTCTAAAGATTAGTAACTCCTAAGTCTAAATTGCATATGTTTTTTTAGGTCAGAGCAACACAATTTGATTTGAATACGCAAATAACTTGGAAAGCAACATGGATTACTCAGAGATTATTATATAATGACAAGATCTTGTTTATTAGTTAAATCTATTTTTATAAGATTATTATTGCCTTGAAGGTTCACATTACATATAAATAATCAAAATATATGTAAATTAGGTCCCTCTCTCTCAAATCGTCACCATCTGCACTTTAAGTTTTTTAAAAATCGTAATTGTAACATGAATCTATATATGCATAAGATCGATCCCAAAGGAGGAAAGAAGCTTATGTTAATTAGATCTTTAGTTAAACAAGTTGGAGAGGTGGTTGGTCTTGGTTGGAGGCATTCTGATTTGGTTCAAGAAGGTTAACCGGAATATAATTCCGGTTATACTGCTCCGACTGATGCGAAGAAGACACTCCCGACTCGTAAATCGTGCCTTGGTGTATCACACTCGGTTCCTGCTGCTGTATTCCCGCCCTTTCAGTTATCTGCATACATTGATCCAACAAAAAACTCATGATCATGAGATTGTGAGTTAACTGGAAGAAAAAGAAAATCAAACTGCAAAAAAAAAGTATATATAAAACCTTGGATCGGAGATACATGTTATCGTTTTGAAGCTCAATCTCCTAAATGAAAACATTAACAGAAAAGAAAAGTGATGATGATTAGAAAGATAGGCTGTTTATAAAGTAGGGTTGTATTACTTGGGGAGGAAGATAGGTTTTACCCTTTTTTGCATGTACTCTATCTCTGAAACTAACATCTCGTGCTGAGGAAAAAACAAACGTAATGGGCAAGAATCAGATCAAGCCGTGAAAAGGATTTATGAAAGCATAGGTGATTGATGGAAACTAACCTTCTTGGAGCGGACGCGGCTGATGCCTTTCTCAAGCCTACTTTCGAGGTTCTTAAGTTCCTTGAAGTTCAAGGAACCAAGAGACTCACCAAGAATGTGTCTGTTGAGATTCTGAATGTCTCGAATCTGTCTCCGAAGCTTAGACGACTCTTGCTGGTAGTACTTCATCAATTTCCAATCCATGATTGACACAATATAGATCAATTTAAAGTCAGAAAATGAAGTGGAATACTGTAAAAGAAGAAGAAATTAGTTAAATGAAGCTTACCTGAGTATTAGCTTCGGTGACGGAAGGAGGATTAACGGCGTCGGAGCAAGCTTTCTTGTATCTTTCGATCGTTCCTCTCACACTTTTCATCGTACGATTTCACCAACATCCACACAGGAAAAAAAGATTTAAGTTAAAGTTTAGTCATAATTCTTCTACCGGTGAAATTCAATTTTCAAACTAAATTAAACCCACAAAAACTGGGAAAATAATCTCACAGAAAACTATAATAACTACTGGATTTAAACACTAACGGAAACAAGAACAAATAATAGTAAGCAGTTTTGAGAAATTGGTTTTGATATTTTTGAACCGTTGGATATTAGAACAAACAAGATACTATTAAGGTAAGATTTTGAAACAGAGAAGTTTTGTTTAGCCAAAATCTTAAATTCAACGACAAAAGAGAGTGACTGGACCAGTCTACGTAACGTACTACGTCCCATATGATTGGTTCTCTCTCTCTCTCTTAAAATTCAAGAAGACCCTAATTTTATCCCAAAAAAAAAAACTGTAGTCCTAATTTGAAAACACAAGAGACAAATAGCAAATAGGAGATGAAAAAGAAAAAGAAAATTGAATTTCGTATACTGCTCTTAGTAAATGATACGTCCATATACAAGAGAGGCAGTAATATAGAAGGCTAGAAGCAAATACATTCGAAAGTCCAAGTACATCCTGAAAAACACACATCTACCTCGATTTCTACGCATGGCTAATATATTTAGTGATAGATTTGACAAAAAATTGCAATTATGAATCGTTTGATATATTTAGACCGGATTCATTAACGACGTTAGGTATTAGTCATTTGATGTGTTGTTTGAGGGACTATATGGGTGCTAATGAATAATAATGATGTACAATTTCATTCAATTTATTTGATTTTGGCATTTGTAAGGGTAATAAGAAACTCTCCACCAATGTAAAACCTTATTATAGGTTTCTCAAGAATAGAGTTTGCCTACCAATGTGTCCACAATGTCAAACAACACAAGATCCAAATGATATTGTAGGCTACCCTAGTAGGACCTAACTGGTTTCAAAACACTACTAGGCTAAATAAAAGGGCCCTAAATAAAAAGAGTGACTTTCAAGTGAAGTTAGATTCCCATCATAATATGTATCCATTCCAACATGTGTATATATATATGAATATAATTTGAGGCAATGATATTCTAACAAAGAATGTGAAGTTCATAAATCCTTAGAAAAGATAGAAAAAGTAAGTATATAGAGCTAGATATCTCTTTGTATATGTTAGGTTTTCGTTTTCACCATTTAATTTTCTGTATGATGGAAAGTTGAGGTTGAGAAATGTCGAAAGGCATTAATAAAGCATGACGATTTTTGAAATAAGAAAGAGAGTATAAATAATTAAATGTTAGCTATACATCTCAAAATAGAAACCTAGAAAATACATTTTTCTACATACCTAATGCATTCCTCTTTTGTACTTTTAAGCCATGACACATACACATTTTAGAGATAGATTGTTTAGTCTTTGTAAAATTCACTGTACTGTAACTACAAATTGTCTACTTTTATCTTAGATCCATGAAACGACTGACTAAACAAATAGATCAACGCCCTCAATTCTATATTACTAATTAACACACACAAAAAAACAGAAATAGTTTTAAAATAATTATCATTAAAAAGCAGATACAATGAATCAAAATGTTGAAAAGAACATGAGCTGTTAATAGCTAGAAATTTATAAAGATAATGGAAATGACAAATCCACAACTTGAAGTGGGGAAAATAATAATCAAAAGTCAAAATTTTCTGTTTAGTTATTTTTTTTTCTTGATTGATGGATGATTAATTTGTTAGTGACTCAACAACAAGCTTTGTCCCCGAAATTTTTCTTGATTTAACATACCAAATCACCGAAAGATTTAGAGAAGTGTCAGAAGACAGACACCCTAGTCTTCCCCTAGTGTATCAATATTTTAAGGAATCTACATAGCTTTATAGCCCATCTAACATGTGATATTATATTTTTGTCAAGAACCCTATTTTTTTTCATTACTCTGATGGAAACGTAATGATCAATCTGCAGAAATAAACCTGATGGGTCATCAAATTGATCGAAGTGTCTTGTAGAAACTGACATACATATATACATATAGATGCTGTTTTTAAGGATTTGCAAACTCAAAAAAGTGACTGGAACAACTAAACAAAACGTATGGGGATGCTAATCAATGATCAGAGAAGACCTCACAGCTTTTCACAAAGAAAGAGAAAGAGAAAGAGAATCAAAATTGCCCCAAAACAAAACTAGGGTTCAGAGTTTTAACAAACCCTAATGTTTGTATACAGATATAAATCAGAGCTATCCAACAGAGAATTGAGGCTCAGAGAAACTTAGAAAACAAAAATCACCAAGTGAGAAACAATACAAATTATAAAATCCACCAAAAAAATCAAAACTAATTTTTTTAATCAAGAAAATCAAGATCTAAAATGATGTCGATTACCTGTTGTTGGCGTACTCGTAGAGACGACCTCGAGTGGAGAAGATGACGAGAGCAACCTCAGCATCACACAAGACAGAGAGCTCATAAGCTTTCTTGAGCAAACCATTGCGTCGTTTGCAGAAAGTGACTTGGCGATTCGTAGTGTTTTCTATCCTCTTTATCTCTATCTTCCCTCTCCCTATCTTCTTGCTGCTCTCTGCTACTTCATTACTCGCACCACCCTCCATTTATATAAACCCTGCAATAGTTTTTATATAAACCAAACATAATCAAACACTAAACACAAGAAATAGAGAGAGAGATAAAATATTTTTGCACTTAAACTACTATATAGCTACTATCCAAGTTCTGAGATTTCAATGGAGAAAAGGAAGAACCTTCGATTACAAAAAAAATGAGTATTTAAGGATTAGATGAATTAAGCCTAGCTAGATATGGTCACTCCAAGATTCAAGGATTGGATTGCTAAAGAAACAAGAAGAGACTTTGCTTACAAAATTTGGATTTTAGGGTTAGTTTAGTGCATAGTATCAATAGTTATACCTGGATTTGCAAGATTATGATGAGAAAGAGAAGAATGACAAGTGAGAAGAGAAGAGAAGATGAAATCTTAGAGATTTAATTTGTTCTTGGCCTTAAGATGCTATTCTTATTAACTGAGTACCACTTAACTGCTGCTTCCTACTTTATTTTGTTTTGATTCCAGTTTTAGTTTATAATTTCTTTTAGAGGAATATTTCTTTGAAAGTATGTAAAAACCCACTTGCAGAAAACAGAAGGTTTGGTATTTTTTTTTTTTCAAACTGAAATTTTATAATAAGGAAAAGAGAAAAAATAAATAAAATGGACCATTAGTCTAACATTTTGCCAAATAAAATCTTACACCTAATTCTTTTAATTCTCTATGTGTATATTTAGATTGAGATTTAAAATTGATGGGGATCAGAAGGGGTAGAAAATATCAAAATAGAAAAAAAAGAAGAGAGTTGGGTTTGGATTGGGTGGGAAGAGGATTGAAGGAGGACCATCCAATTTTTCTTTCATGTTTAGGGGAAAATAGAGAGGTATGGGCTCTGTTTTTCATCAGTATCACCTTTTGGAAATTATCCTTTTCCGGTAATTCTTTTTTTTTCTCCTTTTTTTTTTTTATTGTCCCTACTATATCGTTAATATTATTAACCTGGAATTTTTAAATATATTTCTTGAATAATCAGATATTCCAAATAAACAAGAAAAGGATATATGATGATGTGATAAGAATTTGCGTGGTTGCCTTAGAATTTTATGATGGTCATAATTATATGAACTGTTGTTATAACTTATCAACTACCAAGAGAGAGGCTATGAATGAGATTTCAGATATAAAAAAAAAAAAAATCTAACTTGAAGTTGTGTTTACGTTTGAAAAGTTGTTTGAGATAAAAAGAAAAAGATTGCATGATAAAAATGGAAATCTAAGAGTACATAGTTTCACTGCTTTTCGTCTTACCAAAATCTTATGTTCAAGTCTTATCCTTGGACATTAGGTTAGTCGAACGTCATTTTGATATTAAGTATTAATTATATTATTTTTTATCATTACACCATACTGTTAATTTAAGCAAGAAACTACATCACATAGGCGACAATACAATTAGGGAAGATGAAACTAATCAAGTCAATGAGAGCAGAGAGAGGACGACTAAGTATGTATAGTCGTTATCTATAAACCCTTTCATAGATTTCCATTAATTAATTTTAGTTTCGAAAGGAAACTCTTTTGTGTTTTTCCCATACCCCATCATTTTCCTTGTACTTACTTCTATTCATTTTTCTTCACGAGCCACAATATCTACATTCAAGTTCATGTCGAATATTTAAGCTTCAAATTGTTGCAAAATCATTTCAAGAAGGAACTTAAGAGTTGGTAGGCCTTTGATTGACTTTTGTGGTATATTTTCTTAATATGCTTTGAAATTTGAATGCTTTGAAACTCTGGTTCTCTATTGTGGGGAGTTAGCGTGAAGTAACATAATTTCATAGTGGGTGTTTATTTACTAGCTCAGTGACAAAAAAATCTATATCAAATATTACACAGTATATGTATATTAGTATATATGTTTGTGTAATAAAGAGAGATTAATATGTAAAACAGTAGTACTTTTACTAGCTCGATCGGTGACAAAAAAACTATATCAAATAAAAGGATCACTAATGAACTTTAATTTAATGAAAAACAAGTATATGTATGGGTAAGAAAGAGAGATTATATAAAGTGTCCACATTAAAGGACAGGTGAATCACCCAAATTTCACAAAGTCACAGGCCAGAGATCATAATCAAATTGTGTAATACGTCCAATTTCATTAATTAACGTGAATGAGTTCTTGATGACCAACTCTTGTGAAAAAAGAAACGAATCTTGTTTTTTATTTATTTAAAAAATGATGAAATGTTCAAGATAAAAATAGTATGGAGTTATGCTAAACCCATGACCTTAGATTTCCATTCCCGTGATATTTTTCCAACAGTTACTTTGATTTTATTTTATTTTTTCCTTCAGAACATAACATAGAAGAAATAGGTTAATGAAACGTATCAATGGATTAGAGATTCTTTACCTGACTTGTTAACACAAAGATTCTTGCTTGAAGAAAACCAATATTTTGTGTGTATATATCCAACGACATAGTACTTAAGACGTTTGTTCATAGATCTAAACAGGAAGAAAGTTTCTGTCGACGAAGAGACTGAGTAAAGGCTAAAAAATGGGTGTCATTATTGTGCTTGCAAAACGTTTTGATGCTCTAATTGGGTACGTAGGTTATGATTTAATTAAAGTTTTGTCCCATGAGATAAAAAAAACTCGAGATTTGTCAAGTTTCTTAACATCTTCATGTTCTTGGTGCATCTAGGCCTGGAGTTATGCTTCTCTACCCTCTGTAAGTGAAATCAAATTTTAACTAATTAATTATGGTTTATGTATATATGCAAATTAATTAAGTAACTTAATGAATGAGTAGGTATGCATCATTGCGAGCAATAGAGAGTCCAACGATGTTAGATGATCAACAATGGCTTACATATTGGATTATTTACTCCTTCATGACAATATTCGAACTATCCGTTTGGAGAATCCTTGTCTGGTAATAATAAAACACTCGCACAATATACCGTTACGAATGCAGGATTTATAAATATGTCTTAAAGACTAAATAATAAATTGTTCTTATTTTTTTTTTCATTTTGCAGGCTACCATTTTGGCCATACTTGAAGCTTTTGTTCTGTATGTGGTTGGTGTTACCAATGTTCAGTGGTGCAGCTTACATTTACTCCAATTTTGTGAGGAAATACGTTCAAATTGGGATGCATGTTGGAGGAGGAACGAATTACACCGATGAACAGAGAAGAGTTTTACAGATGATGAGTCTTGATGCTCGAAAATCGGTTCAAGATTATGTTGACCGGTTTGGATGGGATTCTGTTGAGAAAGCGATCAAAGCGGTATAGCATATTCTCTTGTTGATTTTATTTTTTTTATGTAATCCAATACATTTGTTTTGAAATTTAACTTCATTAATTATATGTGTTGAAATGTAGGCTGAAAGAGAAACAAAGAAGCATTGAGATGAGTTTAAGAATCAAGAAACATTGCTCTGTGGTTTCTTGATTTCGAAAGTGTTTGTATATTTATGTGTATAGATTGTATAGAAGAAAATTCGATGAAAAAAAAAAAAAAGATATCGTATAAGAGAAGCTATCCCTTTCACACAAAAAAAAAAAAAAAAAAAACCGACAAATCGGATTCAATTTGGATGGCTCTCAAATTGATGAAACAAACATTAGGAGTCGAAACGAATTAAAATGAGAATACGATACTATTTGACCCCCAAAAAAAAATGAAATGTACTAAGACCAAAAAGCCGAGATACAATAGACTAATTTAACTTATTTAATTTCTTGGTCCAAAAATATAGAGATTGTCCCTTAAATAACTTCTGTGTATGAAATTTGAAAAGCGAACCCACCATAAAATTAATCACACCATCAACTTCTGTGTATGTAAATGTAAATAAATTAATCACATCTTTATAACAAGTTAAATGTAAAAAAAATTTATCTACAATGTCATTAATCGGTCTTTGACTCTTGTGACCTTTAAAACTCAAAGATCCGTGATTTAAACTGTATAACTTTTTATTTCTTTTCTTTTCATACATAAATCATACTATAATTTTTGAGATTTTCATTCTACACACATCTTCGTCCCATTATTTACTGGTAAAAAATTATCGTGGCAAAGTTAATAATAATTTCCAAAACCCCTCTCATAGATTCAAGCGCACACTCTCTATTGACCAATCTAGGGTTTCTAGTTACTTCAAGCTTCTCTCTTAAACCTGTTTTCACTCGTCAACCTCTTCCTCTTCCGCTGTCGCCAAGATTGAGCCTTTTTCAGGTATAAATTCACCTTAAGAGTAAATGGGTTTCTGATGATTTTCCGACAAAACACGTCCTAGATGCTTTCTTACTGATGTTCTGTTTTGCTTTTTTTCTATCTTATCTCCGTTTATTAGTAGATCTTTCACGAGATTTGTCTGTAAGTGATCTTTTCGACTTCTAACAGCCATGAACTCGTCGTAGATGATGTCCAATTCGTAGTTTTAGATATGAAAGTCTACAACTTTTTGCTTCTCATCTTATCTATCCGCGTTAGATTCCTGTATTGTCATTTTTAATCAATAGCAATTTGCTTTCATCTGTTATGCACCGTGTTCTTATCTGGATTTAGTTTTCTCTGCGATTTTCAGCTCAATTGATGTGTACGAATGGTTTTGTGTCGATGACTCTGTTTCCTGCTATAAATCTCTGTTCTCTTATGAAAAAATTTGAACTTTATTTAGATTGAGTATGATTTTGACCGTTAAAGCTCCTAAAGGTATCTCCCTGTTAGGTAAAACTTATTGATTTTGAGGAAATGCCAATGGAATTAAGCACCTGATTTGTGATTTTTGCTCTTGTCCTCTTGTCCTCTTGTCCATCGGGAAATTATGGAAGTTGTTTGGCCATGATGAGATAAAAACCTTAACTTTCCATCTTTTCTGTCATTCAGTTTTAGCATCAGCGGATTAAGACGCCAAAATTGAGTAAAGAGATAAAGCTTATTCTGAAAAACATGGAGGCTAAGAATGAGAATGAGACGTCTGATGTTTCACGAGCCGAGGAGTTGAAAAATCNAGGTTTGTTTTTTTTTTTTTTTTTTTTGACTATCTTTTGATGAGATAGGTTTTTCTGTTTCTTTGAATTAACAAGAGCTCGCTAAACTTTTGTTGGTTGCTTAACAGGTCACAAATACTCCAATGCTATTGATCTGTATTCCCAAGCTATTGAACTCAACGGCAATAACGCTGTGTATTGGGCAAACCGTGCGTTTGCTCACACGAAGCTGGAGGAATATGGCAGTGCAATACTAGATGCAACAAAGGCCATTGAAATTGATTCAAGATACTCTAAGGCATCATTCATTCTGTGTCAAGATGATGTTGCTTATTGTTATTCTCTCACGCGTATTTCAGCCTTGTTCGCTGAGATTATCTACTGAATGTCGCAGGGGTATTACAGGCGTGGTGCTGCGTATCTGGCCATGGGAAAATTCAAGGATGCCTTGAAGGATTTCCAACAGGTTATTTGTTTTTTGTATGAGCATTGTGCCAATTTGACTTCTTGTTTCTTTCCTCTATGATTTGGTAGCTTTTGGTAGTGATAAGATCCCGGAAGCTTGATAGTAATCTGTGCAAATCCAGTTTAATGCTGCACTCTTTTTATCTGTGGAAAGAAATTTGTGTGTATAATATTGCTGGCATGGTCTGCTTTGTATAATTTAGGTTAAAAGGATTTCTCCTAATGACCCTGACGCCGCGAGGAAGCTAAGAGAATGTGAGAAGGCAGTGATGAAACTCAAATTTGAAGAAGCTATTTCCGTACCAGTATCTGAAAGGCGCTCAGTGGCAGAGTCGATCGACTACAGCACAATAGGTATCCTCCATCTACTTTGCTTATCTTTCTGTTTGTCTTAGAGCTTGCTGTGTGTTTGTTCTGCCACCTCTGGTTCTTTCTTCTCTTGTATTGCGGTGCATTTGATTCAGTAGTTGACAAATGGTTGAGTGTAGCTTTAGACTAGTAATCATTCTTCTACCTATTGTCACATCATAGGGAACAAACCCAGATCATCATCATCCATGCCCACCAAAACGGCTTTAGCAGCAGTTGTTGCAGCAGTGATGGTGGTGGCTGTCCGGGGATTTGCCACAACTGAGATACTCATGGTGTTGGTCTCGGTGGTATTAGGAACATATTGGTGGGGTAGCTTCAGTGGTAGTAGTGTCTTTTCTCTGGTCAAATCCTCATCCTAGTATCAATGTGGATCGTTTTCATGCATATCAAAGCCTGAATGTGTTTCCTCTCTTGGAGTCTTCGTTGGGAATTGAAAATGTCTAATGATAATGATGTCAAAACCATCTGAACAGAAGTGGAAGAGTTCATAGATTTACGAACTTTTGTGTGTGTGTGTGTGTGTGGCATACTTCTTTTGCTACATTTTAACTATTACCAATTAAGGTGTCTATTAGTTTTTAACATTCATGGAAAATTGGTGTTTACTGACTTAATCACTGACATTCTTCTCTTCCGATTTCATTGTAGAGGTTGAGCCTCAGTATTCCGGTGCTAGAATCGAGGGAGAGGATGTTACCTTGGATTTTGTAAAGAAGATGATGGAGGATTTCAAGGAACAAAAGACATTGCATAAACGGTGAGTATATTTTTGGTGTATAATTAACTCAGTGGACATCTATTCATACTTTTCTGGCATAAAATTTGTAGGTATGCATACCAAATTGTCTTACAGACAAGGCAAATCTTGCAAGCACTGCCTTCTCTCGTGGATATTACTGTTCCTAATGGTAAACATTTCACAGTCTGCGGTGATGTTCATGGTCAGGTAGGATTTGGTTTTAACACACTATCTTCATATAATTTTTTTCTCTTCTATGGTTCTTTCTTCTCATATCTTGATTATATTGGCTAACCTTCTGCTCCCTTTAAAACGAGTGAGGGCTTTGTAGTGTGTTGTATTGGGTGTGCCTTTGATATAGACATATTTTTTTGCAGTTCTACGACCTCATGAATATTTTTGAGCTTAATGGTCTCCCTTCTGAGGAGAATCCTTACCTTTTCAATGGCGACTTTGTGGACAGAGGCTCATTCTCTGTTGAGATCATCCTCACTTTGTTTGCATTCAAGTGCATGTGCCCAACATGTAAGTTCTCTGAACACTTCTTTAGCTTTCAAGTTTATGCTTTTGCTTTTGTCATACTTCTTTGATCTTCAATATTTGTAAATTTGCAGCTATATATCTTGCTAGAGGGAACCATGAGAGCAAGAGCATGAACAAAATATATGGTTTTGAGGGTGAGGTTCGGTCCAAGTTGAGTGAAAAATTTGTGGATCTCTTTGCTGAAGTGTTCTGCTACCTACCGTTGGCTCATGTTATAAATGAGAAGATATTTGTGGTGCATGGAGGTCTCTTCAGTGTTGACGGCGTGAAACTCTCAGACATCAGAGCCATTGACCGATTCTGTGAGCCTCCTGAGGAAGGTATGATTTCACCCATCATACACATTGTTTGTCACATTGCTTTTGTTATCATAACATATACTCTCTGTTAACTGTTTAATCAGGATTAATGTGTGAACTGTTGTGGAGCGATCCTCAACCTCTCCCTGGAAGGGGCCCAAGCAAGCGAGGTGTTGGTCTTTCATTTGGTGGAGATGTAACGAAGAGATTTTTGGATGACAACAATCTAGGTTAGTTTAGTGTCTTGTCATATCAGTTGATTCTTTTGGATAGCTATTGACTTGGTTTTTATGAATCTTATTACTTTTATGAAGAATTGTTGGTCCGATCACATGAAGTGAAAGATGAAGGTTACGAAGTTGATCATGATGGTAAACTCATCACTGTCTTCTCTGCGCCAAACTACTGTGATCAGGTAACTCAAAAACTCCTCTCTTGAATACTGAACAGCACCAAATTGATTCTTACAGGGAAAGAATATCGTTGCAGATGGGTAACAAGGGAGCTTTCATTCGCTTTGAAGCTCCTGAGATGAAGCCAAACATTGTAACATTCTCAGCAGTGGTGAGTAATATTAATTATATTCTCTCTTGCAGCTTTGTTTTCTTGTTGATGTTTGAGAGAAACCAGAATCATGAAACTTGTTCACTGTTTGATTCACTCTTCTGATACTGTGATTCTCACAGCCTCACCCGGATGTGAAGCCAATGGCGTATGCAAACAATTTTCTCAGGATGTTCAACTAACCAGCAAAAAGCTTCTTCAACAACTCGAATGCCTATGTTAAAGACTCAAGACCAAAAAGTGTTTCAAAAACATAATGACATAAGCTTTTCTTTTTCTTTATCTTCTGCAGTTTTTTCATGTTGTTCCAGAAAAGGGAGCCCCATGATAATTATTTAAAGGTACAGTCTCCGGATTTTAATCGGTTTTTCTTCTTTTTGATAAAAGATGTTCCCTCTTCCTCTAAAAGCTTTATCCAGTAACTTTTGTCTCTCTTGTCTTGTGTTGTAAGCATTCTTATTTTAGTTGAAAATCTTGTGATTACACAAACAAAAGAGTGACCAAAATGACTCCCCGAAACTCTATACTAGCATGGTTTCTTTCTTGAATCTAAAAATGAGAAAACTCAAAGTGTGAAATAGAATCCGTCCGATTAACATATTCAGACAAATACAACAAATAAGGACAGAAGCCACAGTGTATATAGTTCTTCCAACAGTTTTTCTCATGTAGGCTCAGTTTTTTTCCCATTCTCTTATTTGATTGTACAAATGGTGAGCTGTTTAATACACAATCTAAAGTTAAAGAGAAAGCTAGTAATACTATTGTTTTGCCCTCCCCACATGAGCTGTTTCAGATCAAAATAGCTCTGTAAGGAGATACCTGCAGACTTTTTCATGAGATTCCTACATGAACTTTGCAGAGAATTTGACAAAATATATAAGCCCTCTTTTGCATATCCATCACCTGCTACTGAATCACAGAATTATATAAGCCCTCATTTGTAGATAAACTTAGCATCTGATGATCCGAGGAATCACCATCAAATGTGCATACTGTAACCATGATTTATTCAGTATTCTATATAATATTGATTATTGTGTGCCTATGCATAGTTACATATGTACGAAAATGTGGAGAAAGCAAAAGGAGATCGAATTGGAAGTGGTGTCAAATCGTAAAGCACTGATACAAGGACTGAGAGATCCAGAAAGCATTACTTGGATTAAAAATAAAACAATGACAGAAAAAGATAGATTGTTTTTATTTTTACTTTCTTGGTGCTTAAACAAATTTGTCAAGAACAAATTTGAAAGAAAGTGTTTAGTTTAGTATGATGTTGGTAGATTTTAAGAGTCTTGTAATAATTCAGTAACATTTATGACCGTTGGATCATTTCTTTGTAGGCCATATATGTTTAGATCCGTACGGTGAATAGTTGAATCTGATTTAACCATTTCAGTGAGTCCAGGCTAAGATTAGATCCTTCACTACACTACATATAAACACATACATGCATGTATATGCAAAAACATATGCGACATTATTGCCAAATGTAGTACAAAAACTTAACGTTCAAAAATTTTGACTCTTTATTTTCTTCTCACGATTTTACGTTTTTCTATTTTTCTTCTGTACATAGTGTATATTTATGACATTTTTTTCATAGCAAGTAATTTTCTGAATTATTTTTGTGCCGTGGAGTAATTACTTGTGTAACATCCGTAAACCAAAAATGTGGTTTTGGGAGTGGTACCGGACGATTCTAGATGTTCGGGAGTAGCTTACACATGCTCTAGAGGTGTGAATTGAAAACTGGCTGTTCATGTTCTTGTTTGATTGTTGGATAGTCAGTTTAAGGTTCAAACATTTTGAAGAAAATGTGTAAAAAGCTTCTGAATAGCTAGTGTCGATCGACACTATCTACCAAGAGATAGTGTCGATCGACACCGGTTATCTGATTGATTTCCGGTTTGAGTCGATCGATTTGGAAATTGGGTTTTGGTTTGGTCGAGGGGTGTCGACCGACACCAAGGAAGGGTGTCGATCGACACCAGCTTCAGGAAAATCGACCGGTTCGATTTAAGTGGGCTGATTTTGTCGGTTTAAGGGAAGGAAACCCTATTTTCTTCAGGAAAACACTGTAGCCGTGTTTTCAGAGTTCACTTTTCGAGATCAGAGCTTTTCAGAGAGAAAGAGGGAGATTCTGGGCGATTTCTGGAGGAGATATGTGGCTGTTCTTCCTTGCTTTCATCTCTTTTGCTTTTCCCAATCCATTCTAAGGTGAGTGCGTGACTGTAGGTCCGTTTATCACCAGAGATTCCTTGAGTTATTGAGTTTATGATGTGTTCTTGAGTTATTCATGTCGATTTTGGTGTTTTGATTCGTTTTCGGGCGTTGAAAACCCGTGGATTGTGTTTCTATGTGAAATCCGTGTTGAATCGTTGCTTTTGATGTTGGTTCGTCGGGAGGGTGTCGATCGACACCATGAGGGTATCGATCGACACCATGTGGCAGAGTGTCGTTCGACACCCTTTGTGGTGTCGATTGACACTGAGCTGACATCGATCGACACCAGTGGGGGTGTCGATCGACACTGTTGTTTTTTGGCGGGTTGTTCAGTTTTGATCATTGCTGCTTCTGTTATTATGGTTTATTGATTGATGTATTGTCTGGTGTTGGACGTACATGGCCTGTAGGCAGGATGATCCACTCACTAAGTATTTATGATAATACTTACGCATCTCTATTCCAATGTGATGCAGGTAACAGGAATGTACAACCGCGGAATGAGGCCGGGAGAGGATGAGGATGTTTTAGGATGGTTTACTGTTTTAGTTATCTGTTATTGCAAACCTGGTGTTTAGGTTGCTAGATTCTTTATTTATTTATTGAATTCATTTGTTGAACTGAATTGGTTATTTGGTTATTTATTTATTTATTTCTTTTGAGAATTTCCGCATTGATAATTTATATTTTTTTTTTTTAAAAAAGAGCTGGTTGTTTCATTTTGGTATCAGAGCGAATACGGTTTTAGGAATGTTAGCATTGGGTGAACTGGACTATGTGTTTAACTGATTAAGTTTGTTAGTCAGTTAGTAGTCTAGTAGCATCTTCTCGGCTTTCCAGTATTCTGCGGGTAAGTGAGTTGGAGTTTGTGTGTGTGTTTTGTGTTTGTGCTGACCTTACTCTTTCGGTACTTGGTTTAAGTGCAGCGAGATGGACGCATGTCGAGGATTTGGTCGCGGTAGAGGCCGCGGTGTTGCAGCAGCTGGTCGCGGTGTGGCTGCAGTGGGTCGTGGTCCAGCTGGTCGCGGTGCGGCTGTTGCTGGTCGAGGTGTTGCTCGAGGTGGAGCAGCGGGTCGTGGAGGTCGGGGTGCTAGATGTGGTGTACCAGAGGCTTCGGCGGAGAGTCAGGCTCCGAGTGGGGCGACGGCGTCAGTTACCCAGTCATTTTTGTTGGCCGGTGGGGCTAACTTTGGTGCCGGTGGTGGCACGGGCGTCGGTGGTGATGCAGGGGTTGGGGCGGCTCCCGGTGCTGGGAGTGCGGCTCTAGCCCAGGGTGATATGATAGTGGNCAGCTTTTGGCTCGTCTTCCAGAGGCGGTACCACAGCAGGCTCCAGTTGCACCTCCAGCGGCCGGGGCACAGGCAGGTGCCGGTTTGTTGAGCAGCAGGAGGCTGCGGATTTTGTTGGGCAGCAGGGCGCTGCAGTTGTTGAGCATCTATCTTATCGTGA
>OVBJ01000494.1:34276-53558 GCA_900406535.1 Noccaea bulbosa | reverse complement strand
AGCTATTTATTACTTTTGATAAATTTCTTAATTTTGAGTAAAATATGAAACATAATGTTTGAATATATCTTGTTTGCAGAAAATATAAATGAATGGAAAAACCCCAACCATAACTTAAATTTTCATCAGTTTAAATATGCTAAATTATAAATCAAAAAGTCTTTAAAAAAACCAAAAACCGATAAGCTAACTTCTGTGTTTGATCCTTCACACTTTTCCATTCTCCTCCTTAATCTGCTCCATCTTAACATTCTCCACCTTGATATCTTGGATACGCAGCTTCTTAGTGGTAGTCTGTTGATTCAAAATCAGCACATCTTTCTCATCTTTCCTTTTTAATGTAGTAATTTTAGACTCATTGATATCTTCGCTATTTGTGAGAATAATGTCTCATGTTCAAAATCAAAGAAACTCATAATTAGAATGATTTACAACTCAATAGAATTCTTAAAAATATACCATTGATCTTTTTATTGCTTTGTTTTGTATAGGTTGTACCTCGTTCCAAGATGACCTGCTCTGAGCCATCTACGGTGCTATCCTCTAAACATCTCCAAAGTTGACACAACCTTGGTGACTTTAAAGGTATCATGTCCTCTCAAATTTGCTCTCTCAATCTGCACTCCGAATTCAAAAGTTGGCCGCATAAATTCTTAATTTCCTCAGGAATATCCTCTGGATCTTCAATCTACAAAACCAATACCAATAACAATAACTCATTTAATCATTTACCACGTTTGATTCTCAGTCAATAATTGCCAAGAATATTTTTTTACCTCGTTAAAGTTTCCATTGAGTAGCTCGTTTGCTGTTTTATTGATAACCTCCTTAGCGAAACTATCAAACAGGAGAAGTGTTGTTGTGGTTGTTTGATCCTTAACCTTCACATGAATCTTGTACCTTTAACCAAGACATATGTTATAGTAAGAAACCATAAGTATATAGAAGTGGATTTCNAGTGGATTTTCAATAAGATTTATGAGATTGCTATGGAATTTACTTACTTTCCTGCGACGTGAGATACATTTGCATCACACATGTCACACCAGAACAAAGGCTTCTTTCCTTCTCCTTGAATCAACTACTGACCAGAATTTGCTTTAGCCTGTTCCACCTTCTTATGATTTCTTTTTGTGCACCCAATATAGAACCATCCCCAATCTGTGTCGATTGCACAGGATTTTTGCTTTTCCGACCTACAACATTCGAAGCACATAATCAATTTAGACAGGTTTGATTTTGATATTCCTCAATTTAAATGGTTTAGGTTATCAAGGTTTACCTCTGTAGATTGCTTTAATTCGGCTATGGTGATGCTTTGGAGGTCCTTCCAATAATCATTAGCAAATACAACAACATCCAATTGTTGTTTGCTCTCCGAAAGGGTGATAGCCAAACCATCATCTGGAAGCCACACAATGTATTATTAAAGAGATCATTGTATGAATCATAGCATGGCAAAGTAATAATAACCAATCACTCCAACTTACTTTGTCTTGAACTCTTCAATTTCAGGATGATTTGGATTTATCTGTAGTAGACTTGTTGAGAATGCATTTGAAGCACTTTTAACACCTATATCAAGAGGTAATATAGAACAGAATGACGTGATATATATATTATATGAAGTGATTTTCAACTTTAGTAATTTGCAATGGTCACACCTTTGAATTCCTTGATTTTTGAAAACCTTAGAAGACAGATGACACTTTCATCTCCAGCACTCTCGCATGCTGCTGACATCTCCTCAGCCATTGAATTCCATAAGGTACAACCTAAACGCTCATCACTAAAACAAATACATTTAAAAGTCACTTACAATTCATTAATCTATGATATTCAAGTTATAATATCTTTAGTATGAATTTAGACCGACTTACATTTCATCTCGGAGTTCAAATTCGAGCTTCTTTAATGAATTGGAACCGTACCTAGAATCTCCAACTCCTTAACATTGATAACTTGTCCAAGGACATTTGCATAGGGATAGAACAAAAAGGTTATGCGTTTGTTTAAAATTAAGAACCTTGATTTGTTATGAATTTTTAAACTTACCACAAAGGAAGCTTTGATTATAATCTTCCTTAATCTTCTTGAAGTTGATAGTTGCCAGGAAGAGTGAGTTAGAAACATTGAATGTTCCATTTACGAAGGTTTCTTTCACAAATCCAATCTTGTATGCATGAGCTATTGGTCTATATTCACTGACTGCATGACTGAGTTTTATATTCGTGATCACCTTCCATTCACCAGTTGGTAAGTATCTCTCATACTTCTTCACAAACTCTTTTTGATACAAGCATGAATCTTGGTACCCTGATTATTGAACACAGATATAAACAGTACTTAGAATGATTTTACATGAAATAATTGGAATTAAGCTTTTGTAAAATTAGCGTGAATGTTGTAACATGAAATCAATTGAAATAATAATTTCAGAATTTACCTCTTGGTCAGCTAAGATCATATCCATTGTTTTTCCAGAGGTTGTAGTGTACTGCTTCCATGAGTGTAGGATTTTGACTTGGATTCTCCATTAACTTTTGTAAGGCTTAATGTCTTTCAAAAGAGTGACTGGTAGATCCATTGTTGAGGTTTTTTTTTTTTTGGTGCTCTTCTAAACTTGATTGGAATTATGGCTCATTGATAATCATCGGTCACATATTATATAGTAGTAGGGTTTTTTAAAGAATGAAAATTTCGAAACTTTTTATCAAATTGGGATTTGGTATTATCGCTAGTTCTTAACATTTTTTTTTTCAGATTCTAATAGAGAATTATGGTATTATCTACTTTAATTGAAACAGGTAATTCTGATCATATTCGAATTTGGTATTATCTCTAGATTATAATGGAGAATTATGGTATTATCTACCTTTAATTGAAACATAAATTCAGATTCTAATAGAGAATTATGATATTATCTACTTTAATTGAAACAGGTAATTCTGATCATATTCGAATTTGGTATTATCTCCAGATTATAATGGAGAATTATGGTATTATCTACCTTTAATTGAAACAGAAATTAGAAAAATCGATTGATTGTACCAGACCATGGAGAAATAAGAAGAATCGATTGATTGTATCAAACCAATTTGGTTTGATTTAAGTGAAAGTNATATTCGAATTTGGTATTATCTCCAGATTATAATGGAGAATTATGATATTATTTACCTTTAATTGAAACAGAAATTAGAAAAATCGATTGATTGTACCAGACCATGGAGAAATAAGAAGAATCGATTGATTGTACCAAACCAATTTGGTTTGATTTAAGTGAAAGTTTTTTTTACTAAATTAAACTTAGATATACCTGTTTCCAAACAGATTTTGTTCATAAGGAGAGATGGTTTTTTGGTCCAAAAACAAAGATGTACTTCTCAATTAATAGTATAGAGATATAGGCCTTTTACATAGTATTTAGGGTTTTCTAAAGAAAAGTGAACAAAAAGGACGTGTGATCATGGCCAGCGAAAGGTCCTTCGATGTCGATATCCCTCTTGATATAACAGTGGAGATACTCAAGAAACTTCCGGCGAAGTCTATCGCGAGGTTCGATGCGTATCGATCCAAGGGATATATGGTAAAGTTTAGTTGTCGTAGACTCGATTGTGACTCGGTCTTTGACTCAACCACCGCGTGATCCTCACTTCACCTACTTCATCTTTGTTATAACGTATATTAAACTCTTACCCTTGTATGATAAGGAGATATCATATGTCATACACTGTCGTCCGCCTTTTATGCTTACCCTCATCAGATCAAAAACAATGAAGAACATCTATACCACGGGGACTTCTTTGATGATTGCAACGGCGTTAGGAAAAGGTTTCAATACGTACGTGGCTTGATCTTGGTTTGGCGTCCGCATTACGGTACGTTTATGATACACAACCCTACCACGAAGCAATCTGTTTCCTTATGCAATACAGAATACAAACACAGGTTCTACTTATTTGGGTACGACGTACCCATTGGGGAATGAATACAAAGTCGTGGGCCTAACAAAAGTGACAGAACATCAGACGTTTTGTCAAGTTTTCACAATGGGTGATCCCAAGAAGCTTTGGACGAGTATTCAATGCGGCATCGGACTTCACTTTAATTCCATTCGGACATCCGGTTTGCATCAACGGGGCAATCTATTACAAAGCAAAGACAAAAAGTGAGAGTTTTGTTTTGGTGAGTTTGGATGTGAGGTCCTTGGAATTTAATCATGTTCATGTTCAAGTTCAAGATACGCATCTTGTAAACTACCAGGGGAAGTTAGGATGTATAAGTCGCAAGACTTAATAATAAGGATGTGGATTTGTGGGTTATGGAGATTGCCGAGAAACAAGAGTGGTCCAAGGTTACATTTGTGGCGATGCTTCAAGATTTACCAAAAAGAATAAGATTTGTTGGTGTCATCCTCGTGGTGAAATCGTTTTCTTCCGTGTGTCTGATCCCACTGACTTAGCTTCAGTTGTTTATTATTATGATCCGAAACGGAACAGTCGTAGAAGAGTGGAAATCCAAACTACACTAACTTCGTCAGAAAGAACAATGCTTCGTAGATTTGTTATAGAATGTGGGCTGTCACGGACCATGTTGAGAATATTATGCGATTAAGAATTTTCGATTTTAACTTAATAGTATATGTTACCTTTTAAGACCTCCTAGATATATTATTATTATACTTAATTTGTGATGACTAGAACAAAAATTATGTTATTCCCCTTTAAAGAAGGTCTTGTTGTTGGTTTGAATGGTATATATATATTTTCAAAATTTAAAATATGTGATTCCGTCGAGTATATATATGTTTATGGAAGCTAAAACTCACAACTAAACCGGTATAAAAATCTGATTTTGGTAGTTTCTTATAAACGTTGTATATTTAATTCTTTCTAAGTTACTGCAAACAATGCTGGTGGTACTTATTTCCCTTTGGAACCCTTTCGGTTCACTAATTCATTTCTTGGGTCCCAAGGACCATCTGCTCTTGGAATCCCTCTCTTCTCCCTTGTTAAAGAGATAATCTCAGAGGATAGTTGGATTCTTCCTCCTGCACGTAGTCAACATCATCTGGAGTTATTTGCCTGCATCATTTCTTTGCCTCTACGTTCAGATTCTGACTTTGCAGTGTGGCAGATAAATGATAGAGTTCAAAATGTTTTCAACTCCAAGAATGTTTAGAACAACATTCGTCAAGTGAAGCTCAAGCCAGTAATCCTGTGGCATCCTACAATAGGGTATATAGGCGGTTCCAAAAAACGCGGCATGCTTGACAGAAATCAGGCGATTTAACAGAAATCGGACACTAAATCGTTAAATCGCCTTTTGTCATGGGGGTTTAGATGTAGAAAGCACATGTCTTCGGCTTTTTTTTTTATGTTGACGTCAACTGTTGGCTGAGCTTTCTTTGAGACTTTAGCTTTCTTAAGTTTTCCTCGCATGTATTTACTCTTTAATTTCAATGAAGGCCTTTTAACAAATACATATAGATATCATTGATCTTTGAACAACAAAAAAAAGATCTCACTGATCAAAACAAGAAACACACATATAGTATCAAATAAACTCATGTTTATTATAATATTTTGCTATATATTATATCGTTATGCTGATGTTGTAGCTCTAAAGGAGTAAAAGATAAGACACACTTTAGTAAACATAAGGAAAACTAAAAGCACATTATCTTGTTTTCCATTTAAGTGCAAACCCCGGTGGTTTCCAATAATTTTTTGTAAACCAAATCCCATCAACTCTGGCAATCCATGAACGTAATTGACCTCATCGTCGAGACTTTGTATGATATGCTTCAAGATCAAAATAAAACTCCAGGTTTTTCCCGTGACTAAGAACACAAGACCATCGTGTTTCATCTGGCCACTTATGATCTGTGAAAGGAATGATATATGGGCTCTCATTGTATTTTAATTGGTAAGATCTCCTACGTCCATCTCCCATTCCGCGGCACTGAATGTCGAGAATACTACCAGGAGTAAGTTGATTATGAAATACTATATGAGTTTTCTTGCAAGTCGAAGCTTCATTTAGCCCAAAATACATAGCAGAAATTAACGCAAAAACTAAAAAATTATTCATCTTTTAGATCTATGATACTTTTGGAGTGATGAAGACATCACCATGTAGTATTTATAACTTCTTGTGTGGTCAATATTTCACCTAGATGTAATAAATATCTATTTATGGTTTAGCCAAATTTAAACACAATAACAAACTTATTAAACATCTGGCCGGTTTTTAAACACAAGATCTCGAGAGTTTAGTTTTTAAAGGTATGGTTGACCACTAAAATCAAACAAAATGCATAAACATTACATAATAACCATAAAAGCTAGCCAAATAGAACCAAAACTAAAAGTTATAATAATACATATAAAAGAAGGATTTCACCATTCCCTGCCCTATTAGTCCACTTGGCAATTTATTTTTTAAATAATATCTAATCTCCAATTCAACAACATTTAAACCAAAATTTTGTACTAGTTTAAACATTTGAAATTGACATAGTAACTAAAAAGAAATCACACCTTTACTTCATCATTTTCAGTTAGTTATGTCTAAAATAATTACATAGTAACTCTCTCAATTTACATTAGTTAATAGTTTAATACACATAATTAAAATATTTTATAATAACAGATTTTAGAAAAATAGATCTAACAACATATTGATTATAAAAAAAATAATGACTAGCTAGACAAGCATTGTTGAGGTGAAACTTGGTGAGAACCATCGAGCTCTAGAGAATGGAATAGAAGAAGAATCAAATTCGTGAAGCAGCTCCGTCTTCCGTGTCTTGAGATCAAAGAGAAAGAGTCCATGCGTGTTTTGATGACTAGAACTGAAATAGATTGAATCTCTAACGAATCCATCAATGTCGTTGGCGAGCACAGTGATGCCTTGATCAAAAAGCATTGCCTCGTCTCCCAAAGAATCAATCTTTTCTTTTTTCTTCGGGAATCTTGGTGAAGAAACCTTGTGCACCTTGAAAAACCAGGTTTTTGACCTCTTCTTCAAGAATTTCTCGACCTTGAGGACTTCTCCTGTTACCCTGACTACAACTTGTGTCGCACAAGGGGCACTCCAACGATGACGAATTTCGAACATTTCCGCAGGAACATAAGAAACAAAGATTTCTTGCGGAAATTCTCCAGAGAAATCGAAGATACTGAAATCACCATATTGGCTTAAGCAGTAAAGCTTGTGATCCACGTAAACCATGTGATAACAAGATGAGGTCTCCGGGATTTGTTTCCACAAGCTATCATCTCCTTTCTTGGAATAAACCACACACCAGCCTATACTTCCCCATAGAACTACATAATCTTTGGTTTTCTCATCAATCCAAAACACAGGGGATCGTAGACGAATACCTTCGTCTAAGATTTGCTTTATCTGTGTCATTCCAAGTTGTGAGTCCATGAGAGGTAGATTGATGATCTCGTGGGTAAAGAGATTCACAATGTAGAGAATATTCGGAAACACTCGCATAAGGAGCCAACTTCCATAGGTTGCAATACAATTTGTCTTTGACAACAATTCAACACCAAGATCTTGAGTTTTGTAGAGTTTGTCTTTCTCCTCGGGATTGAACAACGTGCAAGAATTGTTGTTGTTGTCTTTGGGGAATAGGATCAGCCAAGGGATCTGATTTTTGGGCACGGATTGTCTTGATGCGGAGTGCCAAGAGGAGCATACGGATTTAGCTCGTTGGAAATTAGCAAAGCTTAGGCTTTCGAAAACCATATTCAGTAGATCTTGAGGGAGCTCCGACCAGGATTTGGGTGCATGAGAATTAGGGTTATGCTTTTCTTCTCTCTCCATGGCAAAAACTGAGAGTCATTTTTTTTTTTTTTTTGTTATAAGAGAATCGATTGAATTGTTTTCTCCTACATTCAGAAGTTCCGTATTAATTAATAGTTTCATACTCTTACTCTTGTTGGTATATAAATCTCGATCGGCCCATATACCAAGGGTTGTTGATGTTAAAAAAATGATTGTGATTGTGATTTAAATCAGATTGGCCCATACTAGATTATAAGAGATTGGCCCATACGATTATAAGAGATGACAATAGCAAATATTAAAAAGAAAATTGTATGTAAAATTTTTTGTTAAAGAAAATTGTATGTAAAATACTAAAATATAGGAAAAAAGCATTGATTTGGGCTATGAAACTGTTCTCCAATGCCGAAAAAGTTGTATGTAAATTGATCTTACCATTTTGCCGGCAAAAAAAAAAAAACCAAAAAAAAAATTCATCTTACCATGCATTCGACAGATAATTAATCAAATACTAGACTAATAACCACACATATACACGGGGTTTTTCTGTTATTATAATTTTTTAAAAATACTACTTAAAACAATATAGATTTGTCGTCATCTAGGAATATAGGCTGTCGACAAAAAAAAAAAAGATTTGTCGTCAATAATTTAACTCAAACAACACTCGCATTTTAATTCTCATTTGCTTGGTTAGCAATTGATTTTCAAATATATAGTTTTATATAATATAACATATCTCTATGTCTTTAGCTCTATTTATTCACCACTATATGAAACAGACTCTGCTTCCCTGCCATTATTTTTCACTTGATCGAATTCTCTGTATATTAAAAAAACTTAAAAAACTATATAATTAAACCAAATAAAATTTATATTAAATATTTTACTGTGAAAAAGTTGAAAATATTTATATCAACATATTAAAATATTTGAAATAGCTTAACTTGGTTAAAAAGTTAAAATATTTGTTTATCAAAAAGTTGAATATGGATCCACGCCTTGCAGAGTGAAAAGATTGCTAATCACTTACAAAGTTAAAAGATTGCTAATTAGTTTTGCTAAAGTTTCATTGATTATGATTTTTGTAACCTTTAAAAATAATTATAAGTTTTTTATAATTAAATGATAAAAAAAATATGAGTATGTTATGAAATTTCTACATTGAAAATGAAGTTAGATAGTAGTTCAAAAACATATTATAAAAAAAAACTAAAATTATAAAATATTATAAAAAGAACTAAAATGATAAGAACTTAAATAAATTTATAAGTATTTTTGTTTAATATGATTTTTAGTAGAACATTATAATTACAATTACATTATTAATAAAAAGTATTATTTATCATAAATATTATTAACATATATATAAAATCCAATAAATTATTTTCATTGCAAATAATTTCAAATTAAATCATATTTGATAAAATAGTTTATAAACTTTTTACTATACCCCACGCAAGGGTTTACCACCTAGTTTATATTAATAATACACGCAATCACCATAACTTGGATCATTAACAACTATTGTACTGGTATTTTTGGAATCACACGCCTCGTCGGCGCGATGGTGACTCCAATAGTAAGCGTTCATCACATACGATGCATGGCTCATCAAAGTATTTGGTTCAAAGCAGGCTCCACCAGATTCAATTGGTTTGCAGTTAACTTTTGGTTGCTTGCAAATCCAATCAATTTTTTCTTGTAATTGTGCATCTGCCGCCCCCCGAGATGCCACACACCATTGAATGTGCGAGGAGTTTGCAACAGGAAAGAGGTGGATCACAATAACAAGGAGAAAGACGAAAAGAAGTCTCAATGGTGAAAACATTTTGGTAGTTATTTGTAAATGATTATTCAAATGATAGGTGAGAAGGTAAATTTTTTAATATATATGAGTAGAAGATGTGTGCATATGGAAATATAATCAAATATACTACATATACAATTACTATTTTACCTAAATATGATGATTTTTAACAGATATGAATAAAAACAATTTTTATAGCATGAATCTGGCTTAAAAAATATTTAAAATGTTGGGATTCTTTGGGAAGTAAATAATAATGGGATTAGCATTTCCTTAAGTCAAAATTTGATCGATTAACATTTCTATAAACATGTAAGATTGTGTTAGTTACATAATTAGTTTAAAATATTCAATTTTATATATTAATGGTATAAAATTATAACTGAAGGAAAAGTTATGATATTTGGAGTAGTTAAATAAGAAAATAGTGAAACTTTTTTTTTTTTTTTTTTTTTTTGATAAAGAACTACAAAGCTAACTTCTGAAATAATAAATTTTTAATTAAATATCTATTAATAGGTAAAATTTAAAACTATTAAGATTAAAATTGCATCAATAAAAGTTATTAATTTTCAAAAGAAATAAAAATGTCAACAGTTAAATACATGACATAACTTTATCTCCATTTAAGAAAAGTTTGACTGTAGGATGAGAACAAATCTTATTTAACTTGAATAATAAGAGGCAAATTTGGAAATAACATTTATACACACAAACACATTCATAAAAACAGAAATAAAACGGAAGATCTCATAGTTGATCTCATCTCTATTTAGTATTTACACACATCTCTGTCAAGGATTACATCTTACCCCATCTTGATTACCATCTCTATGGAAACAACTGAACTTTGACTATAGAAAAGCAAGATATAGTAACTTTCTTAAGCTAAGTATTGTTATCCACATTTTCTCAAACCCTATACTTTAATCATTATTTTTTCTCCGTGTATTCTAACACATATCATTCAAGGGCCAAGACTATACACAAAAGAAACATAGACAACAATCACACACTATATATCATCTCCATTAAGATCTATCCATGATTTGGTAAGTTGAAGAGGGGTATATTCCGGAGACCTCGGTTCCATGACTTGTCGACGCAAACTGAATGTTGTTGAAGGTTTGGTCGCAAGTATATGGCAGGCCAAGAGAAAGAGAGACACCGTTTCCAATCATTGTGTGATAGTTTTCGAACCCTCCATTGAAATGGATCAAGTTAGCTTGACTCACGTGTTGCTTCCTGAACGTCAATGTGCTGCAACTTGAGGATAAGGTTTGCATAGGGAGTTCATTTTCAATGAATCCTTGATGAAAAGCGGGTAAGATCAAGTTTGAAGATTCATCTGAAGATGTATTATTGTAAGGTTGCTTAGAAGATGAACCTTTGTTTCTATGTTCAGTGAGGTCAACTCCTCTTCTGCTTTCTTCAATATTCATTTCTTCCCTATACATCTCCTCCACCATTGGCTTCCACACTCGAACTCGAGCATTTATGAACCAATTTGACACCTAAATTCATTTTACCCAAAATTTTATAAACGATCTTCTTTTTTTTCTTCTAAATATTTCATTTGAGCTGGATCAAAAAATTATAGACTTTTTCATCTATATACATAAATATATTGATCCAGGTGCTTTTTTCAAAGAAAAACTAATAGATTGGTCACAACAATAAAATAATATTTTTCTTAGACATAAATTTTTGGTCAGAATAAATTTTGCTAGAAATCATATTTCTGGAGTATTGAAACTTACCTGGCTCTTAGTAAGGCCAGTCTGTTTGGCAAGCATTTCCTTATCTAAATCCCTTGGATAACTATACAAACCAAAACAAGACACAACTATTTAATTAGCATGCACTTTTAAACAAAATGATCCTTCAGTAACCTTTTATTCAGTTTCACTTTTCTCAATGTCCCATTATATAGTCTAATATTATGTTGTTGCAATATGCATCTGAATCGACACAAGAAGCGAAAATAGAGGTCAATAATGCTTACGGATGAAGAAAATGTTGAAAGAGCCAAGCGCGCAGAGCAGAAACAGCTGTCTCGGGCAAACCTCGTTGCGGTCTCCAAGCATTTGAGTAGTGCATCTTCCCCAACTGCTTAAGCTGCTCGTCAACTAACCTTAGTCCTTCACATTCTTTTTCACCCAACAGCTTGTTTATGTGTTTAATTTGCAAACATATCATGTCTTTTACAGCACGAAACTGTTTTGATATCGTTTGTAACGCCATGTCTGTGTATGGATTTGCTGAACCTAAACCTGCGGCTTGCTCAAACGATGAGACTGTAGCCTGCATTTGGTTGTGGTATTGCTTGTATCTCTGTTCAGCCTGTGTAAAATTTTCAAAATTCATTTCTCAAATAAACTACCAAACTTTAAAACTCTACTTATTAAATATTGTTACTTAGTAAAAAAACTGCAAAAAAACAAATGCTAAAGAAAGCTCTAAAAGAGAATTTAATTTTGCATTAGAAATATAAATCATCAGTTAAGCTAAAACAATTTTTTGCTTGAACATCACTTATAATGATACAGGTAGAATAATAATTATATGTAAATCATATGCCTCAATCTAATTACGTTCCGAAACAAGTAATAAAAACTATAACACTGGATAATTTTTTGTCGACTATAACGTTCATAATTTGTTAAAAGTAATACATGTTTGTTTGTTAACAAAAAAAAAAATCTTATCGTTGACAAAAAAAATAAAAAATAAATAAATAATAATTCTTATTTTCCCTTATGCCAGTATGCCACACATGTCTACATAGTCAAAAGATGAGTTACCTTTTCTACCATAGACATAAGTTTTTCTTTCTTGATCTGCAACTCTTGCCGACAAGCAACCACATCGGGCTTACGGCCACCGTTAGTGTCCCCAAAACTATTATACAATCCATAAATTTCCGACTCCTTATTCATATGTTGCTCTTGTTTGGCGCCACGGCTACCGTTTCCAACATTGACAATCTCATCGAGCAATTCTTGAGCAGCTTTCAAGTAGGTCGGAGCCAAAACCCTGATGCTTTGCGTTACTCCTCCGTTTGAAACCGTATTGATCGAAGAGTTCCCTTGTTCAATATGATCTACTTCATCTAATTTGCTCACTCGCGGTCGATGTTGTTGGGACGCGACGCACAAGTTGTAGAAGTGATGGTTATGAGCATTAATGGTCGTTGTCGGGTAAGAGAACGGATTCATGTTCATCATGAAAAGATCGGAAGTGGTTTCTCTCATTTCAGCTTCTCCACTGAAGAAAGCAGCCATTATATTGTTATATAACACAATCTACATATATATGTTGGTATATTAGGAGGGGGAAAAAGCAACTATTCTAACAATAATAAAATACGGCCTCCACAAAACCTAGAACTGAAGAACACTCTCAAGTTATAATATAAAGGGATCTGACATTATCTAGTTTTGCTTGAAGAAAACGCTAAGAGCATACGAATGAAACAAAAAATGATGGCACATATCAAGAAAATTAATTTACCTTTTTTATTATTAGAAATGATGAGCTGCGATTTATATGTGTGAGTTTTCCCTTGCCCTCTGCTTCATCGATCTGTCAACTAGAAAGTCCAAGAACGATTTATAATATATGAGGACATACAAACATTTTTGCCTAGTAAACTATGATTGGACTTTTCAGAAATGGGAAATGTATAGTTTCTTCTTTTAAATGATTGGACAACTAAACAGTGATACTCACGATTATTATTTATTGTGCTGTTTGAATTTCAATGGTTATTGACTAATCAATAATCCTGTATAGTTTCTCTTAAAACGATGATTTTATCCATCATAGATGACATATATGCAGGGCGTGTTATCCAAACTTGCATTAGGCATAATAAATTACACCCAATATTCAATCTGTATATAAAAGACAAAATCGTAATATTTATATGTAAGTCTTATACTAAGAATCTGATAGGTATTAGCAATTTAGAGAGCTTTAAGCTTTAATTATTTTATCATATTTACGACAAATAAAATAAAATAAAGAAAGAAAGAAAGACATTTGACACTCCAAATTCTCCTTACTTTTGTTAGGGCAACTAAATGGTTCAACATGTTCTTTGGTTAATTATTTTACATGAGTATATTTATGTGTCTTTCAAAAGCCGGATATCTATCTACTCTAAAATTGTATAACTGTAAATTAATATATATCGTGACATTAAATGTTTTAATATTTCATATGTAAATTTTATTCAGTTAGTTAATACACCGTGACATTAAAGTAGATCTACCAAGACTTAAGTATAAGCGTTGTTACCATAATCTTACTTCAAAAAAAATCAGACTTCTATTATTTTCATTCGTTTTGTCATTGCCAGTATGTATGGTAAAAGTGAAATAAGATTATAAAATGGTATTACTTATCATGTGATGTACGCACGTTTAATATATGGCAGCGCATACATATGATCCCTACATGAATAACTTAGTATTTTTTGGGTCAACATCTATTGCTAGTTATATAATAGGGTTGTTACTAAAATCTACAATGAATCTATGTATATGTCAATATGTGTATAGTTAAATGTATATGAAAAGAAAAGATAATAGAAGTGGGTCAGCAGAACCATAAAGATAGTTGAAGAACGAGGAAACGTCTACTTCCACTCGATCGACACATCAAAAATCTTGCTTTCTTTTTCTTATAAAAAAGTACTTTTAAAAATAAATAATTAGTTTGTTTGCGACAAGTCACTCTTTTTTTTTTTCATTTTGTCAACCAAGTTAAATAAGGTTTCTTTGCGAGGAAATTTGTATAGAAATATTACCAAAAGTTTGTGTATTTTGAAAACTAACCCATAAAATTTGGAAAATAGTTTGAGTTTTTGGGAGAAATGCATTTTGTAGTAAATTTTCCCTATATATATATAGCTATCGATCCATACACCCATCACACATGAACATGTTCATTAACAGACTTTAATCTTTACAAAAATAATGGATATGATTGGCTACATATAAGAGATAGCATTGCGGTGAGGAATTACTAGTGGTCCTAAACAAGAATAAAAAAAGCACTTAGATGCGTAAAGATAAATAAAGTGGTAAAAGATGATTTAATAAAAAAGAAAAAAAAGTGACAAAAGTTGATTATATACTGTAAACGATAAATGATAAACGATTCACTATGATTTGTAAAATTTTGGGTTAAATATGTTTTTCGTAATTTCTGTTTTTCTTGATAATTGTCAAAATTTTGACCAGAACAAATATCATACCGCTACTTTCTTGCAGCCATGTCTCAAACTTACGATTACGATAGAAATCAAAATTCAACTTAGATTTTTCTTTTTTATACTGGGGACCTTCGCTACATAGTACTCTCGTAGACCTTTTAAACTTCCCATCACAAAAGAATGAACGAAATAAAATTAGAAATCCAATACATAATATCTGAAGTTCTAAATGGGTACGTTTATGGAATATGGTTAAAGTCGTTATGGAAGTGATTATAATAAATAGCAAGACAAATGTTGAGCTCAACAATTATCTCCAGTTAAATGTGAGATTACCTATGTATTTAGGTAGATCGAGACTGTGCGTGGGACCCTATATTGTCGGTCGGGTCCGAGTTGGGCACATTCATCGCAGTTCAGTTGATAAGTATGTATAATGCGTTATTACTATTTGCATGCATGGTTCTGTGTCAATTTCCTATTCGTGGGCTTAGAGGTAAATAAAGTTTAAATGATTTTAGAACAAAAAATAAAAAGACAATGTACCGCAAGCTTTCGGTAAGGAGTGAATGTTTAAACCGAAACCAAATCGAGATTTTCACAAAGATAAAGCTAGTGTATTTTTTACTAAGTTAAAATTTTAGTCTAGTGTAAACCTATTTTTTTGCACTAACTAGAAAAGTTCAGACCTCTGATTTACAATTGAGTGTTAGAACTAACGTTTGATGATATTTGTGCTGATCACAAGATATAGCACTAAAACATTGGATTTGATATCACTTAACAAAAATATTCTGAATATGACTTGGAGATACCACTAGGGTACTGAAAAAGCGAGGCTAGCATGAATTAATTTGAATCCATGTCGGACTCAAAGATTAATTGACAAGTATAATCTCTACTTTGGAAAAACCATCATAACTGATTAATCATCATCACTATATAACGCTAGGATTGGGTTATAAAGCAAATTAAAGAGTAAGCATTTAAAGCCATTAGAGAGACATAAAATATCAAGTAACAAGAAGTAGGTCTCAAAAGTAGTCATCTCATGTGAACTGCGTTATCATGCAACTTCTAATCTTAGATGGCCATTATGGAAACAATTCATTACTTTGTCACTTTGTAAGAACCTCTTTGCTTATTGACTTATTGTTATTCAATGATGACTGATGTTTAGTGGATTGAACATATTATGAAATTGTTCAGTTTTTTTGGACAACAAATAGTACCAAATTGATCCCGCTATGGCGCTATGTATTAGCACGGACAGGTTCCGGAACAAGTTAACAGGCCTCGCCTAGCCCAACCCTTCAATACTCCATGTAAGCAAAAATAGTCAATATAATACATTTCAAGTTAGGGTATATGACAGACGGCCTTAAAGCCCAAAACCATTGAATATATTATTTGTGTTGTCCACAAGTTCTTGTAACCTGATCTCAATTCCACCAGGACATTTATTGAAAACATTTTATGATGTGAAGCGACATTACACTACATTAGACTCTAGGCTGTCTATTTAGCCAGAATCATCATTCGTCTATTACCTTTTGCAAAGAGTCAATATTGTCAAGCGTATGGTATTATTAACTCTATTAGTGGATGATACTCTCTGTGCGACTTCCTCGCATTTTTATGTACATTTTGGTGTATGTATATACATTTTCACACACAAAAATAAAAAACAGAAAACAATACTTTACATATACAACGCTTCTCTTTTTGTTTTGTCAATGTCACCTTTTGGACATTGAGATTTCGGATTTCGTTATATCTGCATATACACAAATACCGAATATAACGATTATCTAACGAACCTTAAACAAAAATTAACTGTCGAGAGATATCTTTATGTGTTAGACAAAGATAATCGCTTTTATTTGGTCAGTTGAGATGATAATCTGCTTTAAAATTATTCTTTAAAATTGGTTAGTCTAGGTACGTAGACTATTCGATAACTACAATAGAAGTTTTCAATTATTAAGCTACTAAAATAAAATACCTGTGTTGAATCTTCTAAATTCTTAAGAAGGATAGTGGTAATATAAAAAATGCTAATTAAACACAATAAATTAAAATTAAAAGCAACGTCAAAAAAAAAAGAAATTAAAAGCCTAATAGTTGAAACACTAAGAAAATTGCTTATAATATATTTAGAAACGTACAAAATAAACATCAAAATTATGTACAAACGTATATAGATGTTTAAGTTCTTCCTCAAAAAGAAAAAAATGTTTTAACTAGTTAGCATTTAGCCGTAGCACAGTCTCACAGGCATCAATGGGAGAATCTTAACAGGCTGACTCCTCATTCCTCAGTACTTATGTAAGAAAGTGGGACAATTACTGACATTGCAGCGACCAGAGAAAAAATAAAGCCGAATTAATAAAATGGCAGTTAGCATTTCTTTTAAGTATCATTTTTATAAAATCTTTAAAAACTAAATTGTAAGAGATGTAATAAAAGAATTGAGAAACAGAAAAACGTGAATAGTTGTTGCAGTGAGCAATTTCGAAATTAATAGACGTTTTTTCTTTTAAATAAACTATAATTTAGTAGATGTTTGGTAAAGGATGCATAAATTTGATTTACAAGAGAAAAACCGTAGCTAGTGAAAGACAAATTCTCTTTTATCATTTTTACAGGATATTCAACTTTTACTGGCCTTTTAATTTCCACAAGAAATTCTATAAACCCAAAATCGTTGTCCATTGACCCGATCTTATTTAGATTCCGTAAGAATATTGATGGGTTTTTAAAATGCCATTGACACAAGTGACGTGAGAGTTTGTTTATCGATTTTTCCTAAAATAATATTTAAATAACACTTTAAAATGTTTTAGATACTTTATCTGAAACTCTTACAGTCTTATACAGCATAGTTTATTGGGTGAATTTGGTGGATATTCATATTGGGATCTATAATAAAGGATATAGCCATAAGGGATAGAAAATTAGATATGTGATAAAAGTGCATGTGAATTGACTGAAATGGCTTAATGAATTGGGCGGAAATTCAGCCTCCGACACTGAGATGTGACATCAGTTTTGAGACCACATGATTTTACTGAAGAGCACTCAATAGATGAATGAACGAAAATTGGGAAAAGCATCTATCTTCTCGTATATGCAACAGATTCTTCAACGAAGCCGGATGTCTAAACCCTAAATCGGTGTTACAGCTCAATAATTTCTCTCGATTTCTTTGTCTCTCGCCTCTGATTTTCTTTACAACTGTTGAACGAGAAACCCTAAAGGAAGTGAAAGTCGAATTGCGCAGATTTTACCTCTCTTCACCTGCAACTCATAGAACCGGTGAACAAAAAAGAGAAAAAAAATAAAAGGCTAATTTGGGTAACAATGTAGAAGATATAACTTGTATTCTATCCAAGCTCACATAATGGCTATGGACTTAATTTGGCTTCCCATTATGGATAGTGATTACAATTTCCCTAGTTTATTTTGTAACTTTTTCACTAAAATATATAAAGCTAGTTTAATAAACTCGATAACGCATATATATTAATAATGTAGGGCATGTCGAGTTAAATAAACTTCGCAATAAGTAAGTTAAAGAGAGGGAAAAATCATTTTATTTTATAATTGAAAATTGGAATAATAAAATTCGTGCTTTCCAACTTATTCAAATTGTAATTCTCCAAGATCATAAGATTAATGAACAAAAACATTATTAAAACCAAAATAAATAAATAAACAGTAGCATAAGATAGTGTTAGAAAACTCAATCAATCATTCAATATCATCGAACTGTTCAAAAACATAGATGGAAGAAGGAGAAGAGAAAATGAGGATTGAATTTGAAAAATGAAACAATGCAAAGCCTCTCAATCTCTCATCATTCTTCATTATTCGCACTCTATTACCATCTGTGCCCTACCACTCTACCCACGTGTCATTCTTCTTCTCTCCAACCCTCCAACATCCTCATTCTATAATTGCTATACATGTCGGTATATTTTATCATTTCTCTGTATATGTTTTCACAAATTATTACATCTGTGTTCTTATATTTCATTTTTTTTAGGATTATAGCACTAAATAATAAGGGACAATTAATTAAATGGGAAAGAAAATGAGCGTATTTGCAGAAATGGGAAAGTTGAAAAGTCAACATACAGTTTTGGATGCAAAAGACTAAATAGTCTCCACCACTTCTCTCTGTCTCTTNTTATATGTTCTTGTAACAAGTAAACAATTATTTCCTCGCATCTAAACATATTAATTTATTGCTAAGTTTTAGTTTTACAAAGTAACATTGAAGTTATCAAATCCAGAAAACATTTCGATCATATATATACATATTATAAATACTAGTTACATAATGTTTTATCTAGTTAACATTCAATATCTCATATATACATGTTTAGATTCATCTTTAAGTTTCGGTTTAGCATGATAATCTAATTATTAACTACGTAACTTTAAGG